>JANZLC010040086.1:0-17184 GCA_026413385.1 Erythroxylum gracilipes
CCTACACTTTAAAATAGGAATTGAATGATTGAGTATAAATAATACTATGCTATAATACAAATTATACCCAAACTCAAATGTTACATAAGCTAAAAATCTTGATAAGATAGTAAATTTAAACAAATAAAGTTTATCTTCACACAAATACAAATTTTCAAATAAGAGGCATTTCATCAAACACCTTACATGCATAAAAAAATCATCCCAACATCACAACCACATTCACATTTTCTCCCATCTATCACTAACATTTCTACCTTAAATGTTCTTATATATTCACAAAATACCAAAACATACGAAACAAATCAAAGACACAAACAAATCAAATAAACAAAAACTTCGCATAACCATCAAATGTATACCTCCAAGGAAAGGCAACAATGGTCGGAGAAGAGGACAAGTATTAGACATAGCACGATGTGATGACAACGCTGACGATAGACGACGAACGGGAGAGGAGAAATCACCGAAGGAGAAGACACAGCAGGGGTATGTTTTAAAGTAAACAAAACAACGTCATTTGGTGTTAAACCAAACGATGTCATTTTCTTTTAGTTAATAACGTTCTAGTGGAAGCAGAAGGTTGAACATTTACCGACGAAATTTTCTGACGATAATATTTTATTGGCAAACTCAAAACTATAATATTCTGCTAACAATTCCTGCCTTATTTACTAACAGAAATTTTTTCCAACGCTAAATTCTATCGCAAATTGATTTCTCCCGTATTTAGAGACAAATATTACTATCGTCGCTAAACGAAATTTTTCCCGTCAACTTTTCTGATAGAAATATAAAAACCATCTGTAATTTGCAACGGTTTGTTTTCCGTCGTTAATTTTGCGCCGCTAATTCCTTTTATTCTTATAGTGTACAATCTTCTTGTCCTAAATATTGTATATTTCGGTGCCATTTTCAGTTCTTCCTGTTCACCTTGTAGCTCATGCACATGATCCATGTAGATACCATCTTTCAACTTCTTATTCTCAACTTACAACCTTTGATTCTCAAGTCTCAATTTATTTATAATGCATTTCACATTCTCACCGAAATCTTCATCCACCCATTTGAAAAAATTACATTCCCCTTCCTACAATAGTGTTGATACAAAATTTATTAATTACCAATAACAATTATCTTATTAAATGCCAATAGATTGATTATTAATAAAGAAAGTACCTTATTGTTAGGGCATTCATAAATTTTCTTCTAGGATTGTCACTGGTCCAAAAAGTAACCAAATGGCTTTAACTTCCATATGAACAAAAAACCTTCTCACCATATTGCTTTTCACTATGACCCTTTCCAGTTGAGTTTGAAATTCAATATCCATTGCAAATGACAAAATCTTATACAAATTAAAAATGAAAAAAAGGGCTAGGACATTAAAAACCCAATAAAACTTAATGTAACAAAAAAAACCAACGTGAAATTATTGTACTAAATGTGTACTAACAATCTATGAACTTTGGTATATTCAAAACAAATTGAAGTATAACTCAAAGCACCTATCAAATTATGTTATACTTCAATTTATTGTGCTCGTATAAACACAAAATAAATTGAAGTATTACACAAAACATACATCAAAATAACTCTACAATCTGCATATTTTAATATATCCTAATATAAGTCGCATATTATACAATTTAGGCTTCTTTTCTTTTATAATCTGCATATTCTGATATATGTTAATATTTATGATTGTAGTGTATGAGTCTTAACCAAGATGTCGTTTAATCTAGCAGGTAGTCAAAGAGCTACCTCCCACGAGAAAGAACATGATTAATCCCATGGCAAAGAACATGAATTATTATGGATAAAGAATAGATTAATCTCAACCATGATCGAAAAAATAAATTTAACAACTTATATTATGTGTATATATATAATATATATATACTGATTTCACAAATCACATATGTTTGGAATGTGATTGCAGCAATGGTTGATTTAATAGCAACCAAGCAACAATGAGTTGTGGTTAGCCGCAAGCAGGGGTTGAATTAGCAACAAAACTTGTTTGAACCCACAGCAAGTAACAAAACCCAGATGAACCCTCAAGAAGCAACAAAACCCATTTTGTTTATGCAGTGTAGGAGATTGAGGAACCTTAATCGAATCAAGAAGCTGGAGATGGATGTTGGAGAGAAACGAAAGCTTAATATTTATTGGAGATATTTACAAATAGTGGATGCTGGAAAAATTGAGCTACGGGTGTTGAAAATTTAGTTATTAACATACTATTCCTTTTTTTTGTAGTAAAATAATGAAATTATTCTTCTTTTATTCATTCTAACAAATCTAACACTACCACGTCGTAGTGTGTTACACAAACTTAACCTTTCGGTGATGTCAAGACTAAAAGTGAAAGTTTTGAACAATTTAACGTCAATTTGACTATATAAAAAAAAGCTCATTAACTAGATTAGATCTACCTTAGTTGCCAAAAGTCTCTAACTCACCTTTTCTCTTGATACGAAAAATAGATAGAATCTTTAATTCGGATTATTATGTCGTTATAATTAGTTAATTTTCTTTATTTATTTTACTTGTATGAAGAGTTTTTAACATGAATTCCTTGTAACCTTGTATTAGTTTTATCTATAGATAATACAATATTTATTTTTCAAAAAACGTGATCCAAAAAAAAGTTGGGGACTTTGGACTTTTGTGCTAACAACTTCTTGGACTCAAAAGGTGGATCGCCCATTCTAGGCGCCCCCATACTTCGGCCCGACATTGTGTAAGGGAGGTAAATCACGGTCTGATCCCAGCTAGCTTCTCGGAAAGGCGGCCCAGTGTTCGGTGCGCACAAGGAGTCACCACATTGAATGAACTCCCACACTGCCGCTGCCGAGACTCGAACCCAAGACCTTGGACTCACTTTCCTTCCCAATGACCAACTGGGCTACCCGTGCGGGCTTCTGCTAACATCTCTATCTTTACGTGAAACATATTCAACATTCAAACAACATTATCTAGTTTAAAAATCCAAATCATACAGGATCATATCATATCATCTAATACTCCCCCTCAAATTGACGTGTGTTGTTCTTAAACGCCCAACTTGTCAAAGAAAATACAGAACTTTTGTATGCCAAGCCCTTTTGTTAATACGTCTGCTGCAAGCTGTTGAGAGGTGTGAACATAGAATGTGACAATGTTACCTCGTCTAAGCTCATTCTGAACAAAATGACAATTCAGCTTTGTACACAAAATATGTGCATGTATCCTTTGTATTTCACCCCTAAAGAGGCTAATAATCCTTGCAACCATTTTAACTCACAGGTGGTAGCAACTAGTGATCGGTATCTGTGCTTCAGCCAAGGAGCGTGATATTGTGTGATGCTTCTTCGTCTTCCATGATATGGGTAATTGCCCCAAGAATACAAAATATCCAGTCAAAGATTGTTGTGTCAAAGGATAACTACCCCAATCTAAGTTACCACTAGAACGTAGAGGAAGACCCATTTAGATATCGTACCACCCTGAGAGTTGCTTGCCAATGCTCTTGTCTAGGTGTCCGCATAAATCGAGCCAAAATGAGAATTGCATAACTTATATATACGGTTAGGTAACTAAGCCTTCCAATTGGAAACGCTTATATTTCTTAGGGTCTTCAAGAAATGGTCCTTCCGCCGATGCAAGATGACGATTTGTGTTAAGATATATTTTTTTGTTGAGGGAAGTGTTAAGATATATTTTATATATCTAAATAATTAGTTTTGATATTATTTATTAATTAGAAATATAAAATATTAATTAAATAATGATTTGAATTCAAAAATTATTAGAAATAATTTCCGAGTTGAAAAAGAATCATATCTTGATTTGAAGCCTATCCTGGTTTGAAATCTATCTTGAATAGAGGTGTGATATATCATGTTAGTAAGGAGGAATTTTCAACAGCTAATGTAACATTTTTTGGATTGATATTTGGAGAATTTATTGATGGACTTTGCAGGACCGAAAAGATTGGAGTTTGAGCTCATTAATGTCTTGGGCGGGCACAGAAGACATCTACTTCTCTACGTCTCTTGCTAGTTATCTTGATATGGGCGTTAATTGAGCATCTCTCGATATATATGGCTGAAGGTTATCTCATATGTGTGATCTATCTACAGTGAAGTCTATCTCTTAAGTGAGTTAGTTGTTCAATAAAACAATGAGTTTTATATAAAGTGAGTATGCGGTAGAGAGTTCCATGGGTATGAGAAAGAGAGTTTATGTGTGTTAACTGGAGATAGAAAAACACAGCTGTGTAGTAGGAGTTAATTTGTGCAGTTGGCATTAATTTGTGAAGTGGACGTTAATTCGTGACGTGGGCAAATTGATTTCTAAAATATATAGCTGATTTGGTACAGCCCAGTCGATGATTCTGATCTCTTTTGTTCATATTAGGAATTGGATTCTCTCACAATTTGTGCTGCATTTTCTTCTGTTTTGTGAAATCATTAAGAGCTTCTTTGGTGTCTAGTGTGAAGATTTTAACGGCTGATTTTTCTGTATTATTTGCATGATTTTATTGGACTATTCATTGTTGATGGAGTGTTGAATTTGTGGATTGCAAATATCGTGGACTTAGTCTTCTAAGATTTTGTAGCTTCGTGTTGGTGTTTATGTGAATCAGCTCATTATTGTTGCGACGACTTTAAAATCTATTTCAGTGGAGCAGAACTCATCGGGAAGTTGTTATTCTCTATCTCAGGTATATTTAGTTTTCGTTCTTTATTATTTTAATCACTTGCGTTATTTGTCCATTGTTCTTTCGTTAAAGATTGATTGAAAAAAATCCTCTGTTGAGGTTAGTACGAGGCAGTAGTATTATTGGGTGTGAAATTCTTTCACAGGAAGTGAGATTGAGAGATAGTGTCAAGGGTTGAGTGATGTCGGCTCAATAAAGCCTTGGGTAAATCTATTGTACTTCGGTGAAAGTTATTAAGCTGGGTGAAAACTCCGCAGACGTAGGCAAAGTATGCCGAATTGCATTACCAAATTTTTGGTATTAATTTATTTTTGGTTATTTTAATTTTTCTATTTTTTTTTTGCTAGAAACAAATTGGAAAGTTTGCCAAACAATTACCCCTACAATTTTTCAATTTGTTTTATGGAAAATGCAGCAGGTTAGACCCAAGTAGGCTTGTTTTCAAAAATTATATCTATTTTTTGGTCTAAACATCTGGCTTTTCCGGTGGTCAGTGCGTGGGCTAAGGCTAGATGGAGTAGTAAGGGATTTGAGAAAGCCATGCTTATGGAGGATGGTCTGATTCTGTTCAAGTTTTCCTAGCAGTTGAACATCAGTGAGGTTCTCGAACTCGGGTCTTGGCATATAGGAGACCAACCTCTGTTCTTGTGTCAATGGAGGCCAGGGATGGGTATAGACAGGGGCTCTGTGGAGGTAATACCGATATAGGTGTAGTTCCATGGGCTTCTTATAGAGTACTGGAAGATGGAAGGCTTGAGTCATCTGGCCAGTAAAATAGGTAAACCGATCAGCATGGACCCCCAGATAGCAAAAATGGACATAATTGGATATGCTAAAATCTGTATAGAGATGTCGAAGGATGCAGCTCTTCCAGATAAGTTGAATATTCAGAGACTAGATGAAGTAGGAGAGGTGATCAGTCACAGTATTACTATCACGTATCCATGGAAGCCTAGTGCAGTAGAAATAAATGGGTTACAACGAGGCATCGGTTTCAGTCAAGCACGCATGAGGCTCGGGTCCCAGAAACAATTAAGGGAAAGGGACAGGAGAGGCGGAATAATCAGGGGAATGCCAGACAGGAAAAGGGACCTGCGGATGGGCTGAAGGAGGCCTCCAGTGAGGTAGGACCTGGGTTAAACAGTGAAGCTTCAGGTGGTTCAGGAGGCAGTCCGGATAAAAGTATGCAACTGGATACAACCTTAGTTGCACATATAGAAGAAGCATAATTGAACAGTCCAGGAAGTGTGTTCCACAGAATTTGCAAGTAGAGATAGCAAGCCCTACAACTCCTCAATTAGGAGTTGTTCAAACAATGCCAGATATCCCAGACACTTTGCTGGTCAGAACAGTGCAGGTGGGTGGGGAGCAATTGGCAGTTGCTGACCACAGCGCCAGTCATGAGCAAACAGTCAAATTAAGCATGGAAGAAGGGGAGATCACTCAAAGCTCGACTAAACAGCCTAAACTTTGCTTTACGATAACTTTAATCTATGCTTCAAACTTTGCTTTTCAGCAGGCTGATCTGTGGAAGGAGTTGCTGGAGTTCCATGCCGAGATGGGGGGACCGTGGGTGGTAGCTGGAGATTTTAACTACTGTCACAACTCTTCAGAAGTTGAGGGTAGAGTGGGATTTCATGGAGGAGCTGGTGGAGAGTTACAACAATTATTTTTTAACTCTAACTTAGTTAATCTTAGAGGGAGTGGCAGGTAGTTCACATGGGAGAACAAACAAAAAGGTCACTTGTATATTCGGAAGAAGCTTGATCAAGCATTGGTTAATCAGCAATGGCTCTTATCTTTCCCATTTGATTCAGTGGAGCTCGGTGACCCAGTTTTTTTGGACCACACGCCCATTATCATTCAGCACTAATTTGATAATCATAGACGTGGAGCCCCTTTTCGGTTTTTCAATGGTTTACTTCGAGTTGAGGGTTTTATGGACATGATTGAGTAGATTTGGCAGACGGAGATTCAGGGCTACAAGGGGTTTCAGTTGATGCAAAAGCTGAAGCTTGCAAAACGAGCCATTAAAGTCTTTAGCAAGCAGCGAACCTGCAACCTCCAAGAGTTGAGCACTCACTTGGCATATCTCCAGTAGTAGTGTTATAGGGACCCTCTAAATGAAGGACTACGGGTACTTGAGACTGATATCATGCACAAATACCAGAAGGCTTTGAAGCTGAATGACTCCATTCTTAGA
Organism: Erythroxylum gracilipes; assembly: GCA_026413385.1. Lineage (NCBI taxonomy): Eukaryota > Viridiplantae > Streptophyta > Magnoliopsida > Malpighiales > Erythroxylaceae > Erythroxylum > Erythroxylum gracilipes. The sequence continues at coordinate 6,912 of JANZLC010040086.1, forward strand.
CAAAAAGTAAGACAAAACTAGCTGAAGGAGGGGGACTGAAACACTAAGTAATTTCATGTAGCTCATCCTTGCACGACACAATATTAACACTATATCTGAACTGACAGACTCTGAGGGAAGCATTAGGAGAGGTCAAGCAGTGGTGTCAAATCATGTTAGGGATTTTTTTGTTCAGCTTATGGGTAGCTATGAAGCTTCGAGAAGGGATGGATTTGGGGTTAGGAATGTCCTGGACTTCAATCCTAGTCAAGAAAGAATGGACTTGCTTAACGCCCCTTTCAAAGTGATGCAAGTGAAAGAAGCCTTGTTTCGTCTTAATAGCTCCAAAGCTCCTGGTCCTGATGGTTTCTCGGCTGGGTTCTTCCAACAGACGTGGCACATTATTGGTTCGCTAGTAACGGAGGCAGTATTTAAGTTCTTCTCATCTGGGAAACTCCTGCAGGAGATAAATCATACCCACATATCCTTAATCCCCAAGAAGGAGAGACCTGATAAGATTACAGATTATAGACCGATATCGTGTTGCAATACAGTGTACAAAATTATTGCTTCTCTTTTAGCGAAGCGTTTGAAAGGAGTGTTGGCGGAGGTTGTCAGCAATGCTCAGGGAGCCTTTCTGCTGTCAAGGAGTATAAGAGACAATATATTGTTGCTACAAGATTTGATGGGAGAATATCATGCTGGTAAGAAGGTTAACAACTGCGCCTTAAAAATTGATCTTTATAAAACTTTTGATACCATTGACTGGGAATACTTGAAAGAATGCATGTTGGGAATTGGACTGCCTCTGCGATTTTGTCATTTGATATCTCAATGTATACAAACGACCTCTCTGAGCATCCTTATTAATGGAATTCCGACGAAGCCATTTAAGACTCAACGAGGAATAAGGCAAAGGGATCCCCTTTCCCCTTACTTATTAACGCTAGCAATGGAGGGCTTATCAAGGTTACTATCCAAACTGGTGTAATGTAATGGGCTATTTCAGTACCATTACAAATGCGGAGACTTGAACCTGTCTCATTCAATGTATGCGGATGATGTGATACTTCTGTGCAAGGCTGAGCCGCAGGTGTTAGTGATGATGATAAACTTGATGAACACTTTTTCTCACTGGTAGGGTATGCAAATGAACATTCAGAAGAGTGGTATTTATATATCCTCAGATGTACATAATCGGGAAGAGCTTAGCAATCTAGTCGGGCTATCTCTTTAAGGCACACTGTTCAGATATTTGGGAGTACCAATCACCTCAGGTAAGCCTCAGTTTTCTGACTTCATGCCTTTGCTGAAAAAATTAAAGAGTAGAATCAATGCATGGTAGAATCGTTTTCTCTCCTTTGTAGCGAGAGTTAGCCTTATTGTATTTGTCTTGAATAGCATGAATGTGCATTAGGCAGCTTATGTCGTTATTCCGAAGAAAGTGATTAAAGAATGGAGAGGATTATCAAAGCGTTCTTATGGACTGGAAATCATGAAAAGTGTAAGGGTGCGAAAGTTAAGTGGAAAGTGATTGTCATTCCAAAGAAGCATGGGGCGATTGGGCATAATTTCGTTCATTCTAATGCAAAGATGTTTGCTTTTGAAGTGAATTTCGCGTCTATTTGTGGATAAAGAGGCAATGTGGGTCAAATGGGTGCAAGTCTACCACCTTAATGGGCAAAGTTTCTAGCATCTTCAATTGAGGCCTGATTACTCCTGGATTTTTAAAAGTCTCCTGCAATTGAGGGAATTGATTTATCCTTTAATTAGGAATAGAATTGGGAGTGGTGAGGATACATTTTTCTGGTTTGATAATTGGCATGAGAGGAATCCTCTCTGGATGCAAAATGAATTAAGGGGGTTAGGAACCGAATTCCTAAGGCAGCCTCTCTTGCTTGGGTTGTCTGAGAGGGAGATCGCCTGTTTAGGTGTAGATTCGAACATCATATCGACAACTATATGAACGGCATTATACTAAGTAATACTCTAGATAAGATGGTTTGGTCAGCAACCCAAGATGGTGTTTTCACTACTTCTTCCACACGCGGCATTGGGAGAGAGTCGAGGGCACAGGTACCATGGGCTGAACTAGTTTGGAAACAATGGAATGATGTGCTGGAAGAGGTGATACAAAAAAACCAAACAAGGGAGGCTGGACGGTTTCATTATCAAGGCCTCGTTTCAGATGGTTATTTATCAACTATGGAGGGAGAGGAACAAAAGGCTTTACAAGCAAGTGGAAAGAAGAAAATATGAGCTTACGGACAATATAGTTAACTTGATAAGGGAGGCCATCATTGTGAATGGTAAAGAGGACTCTATGAGGCTAGCAATGAGGAGGCGTTGGTTTCTATAGTTTTAAGTGGTTTGTATTGATTGAGATTTTGAGAAAGTAGGGGCTGTTCTCTCCCCTTTTGATTCCTTTGTAGTTTTGTAATTAGATTGTCTATTGTAGACTTTACCGTTTTTTGGTAGTATAATTTCTTAAAATTAAAAAAAATCGATCAATTTATTAATTAATTGATCAATTTTTGTAAATAAAAAAGTTCTTATAAATCTCAAATAAATCAATTAATGTTTATTTAAAAATATATTTTTTCAATAAAACTTCAAATTCTTCGATAGATAAGGACAATCTCTTTCAATCATATTTTAAATTCTTTAATTTTATTTAATCTTTAATTAATTTTTTGACAATCTAATAACTATTGAATGTTTAAACATTAAATATCTTGTCTGACTAGTTTAACTTTCGATCTGGTTTTTAAATTATTAGAATAAGTATGCCATCTTGTCTTAATTCTTAGGTAATAGTTTAATCTCTACACTGATCTTCTAAGTAAGTTGCACATTCTTAACATGATATACCTACGCATAGAGTTAATGAGATAATTATGGGTTAGTTGACATAGTCCAAGTCGTTTGGAAGTGTTTTTGTGGTGTCCTAGTATTTAGGGGTTCAATTTAGATTGTGGTGTTTATGTTTTCTAAACTTTAGCACAAAGTATCTGTTGTTTGTTTGCATAACACATAGAATTAATGTTTACCATTCAAGGCTAAAGTCAATAGATATGCCTAATATAATAATATCGAGTGCTATAGGTGTCATAGATATGGTCATTATCAATCTGAATGTCAAAACGAATTTGGATGGACAAAGTAAAGAAGAGCTAACTTTGCAAAGAAGGAAGCAATGTCTCTTCTGATGATGTGTCATGTGCACATCAAATTCTCTATTCCAGTTACGGTGTTCCAATTCCACATAAATGTATCGATGAGATTTTAGTGGAATATAATAAAAACACCATAACTAGAACAGGAGATCTGATCTTGTGCCATGTGAAGAAGGAAACTCAGACAAAGATGAGTTATTTAGACACCATCTGCAGCAATCACATGTTTGGAGATAATATGACATCTTTTGACTTGGACAAATCTTCCAAAGTTTATGTCTTAGGAAAAGGGAAGGTAACTATTCAAACTAGAGAAAATTTCACCCACATTGTCTCTAACGTTCTTTATGTGCTATATTTAAAAACCAATTTGCCCAGGGGAAGGTAACTATTTAAACTAGGGAAAATTTCACCCACATTATCTTTAACGTTCTCTATATGCTAGATTTAAAAACCAATTTGCTCAGTGTGGGTTATTGCAAGCAAAGGATATGAGATATATATTTTAAAAAATGGGGTATATCGAATCCAAGATGAAAAGCTAGGTTTAATCGCTTAAGTTAATATGATGACAAATCAAATGTTCCGGCTTTATCCCCACAAATCAATTATTTATGTTTCTTATCAAGATTGACAGATGTGGTACAGCTATCGCATTTTCACTAAGGACATCTAAACTTTAGAGAGTTCAAGACTCTGCTGTAGAAAAATATGGTGATTGGTCTACCTCAAATTACTGCTTCCTCTGAAGCTTGTGATGAATTTGTTATTAATAAATAACGTCATAATCAATTTCCACAAGGAAAAGCATGGAGAGCAAAGAAGGCATTGTATTTGGTTTATTCTGACATTAATGAGCCTGCCTATAAATCCATCTTCTAATAATAGAGGTAAATAATACATAATTTCATTTATGATTATAGTTGGAAAATATGGGTTTATTTTTTGCAAGAAAAATCTAAAGTTTTTGCAACTTTCAAAAGCTATAAAGTGCTTATTGAGAAAGACATTGGCAGCCCTATAAAAGTTCTTTGCACTGATCATGGTGGCGAATACAGCTAACATGAATTTGCAAGTTCTTGTGAGGCTCATGGCATTAATAGACAACTTACAATAGCCTTAACGCCTTAGCAAAAGGGTGTTTGTGAAAAGAATAATTGTACAATTCTAAATATGGTGTGAAGCCTTTTGACGAGAAGTGATCTCCAAAACACTTTTTTGCCTGAAGTAATCAACTGGAGCATTTACATTTTGAATTGAAGTCCTGCATTTACCGTTTCAAATATGACATCAGAGGAAGCATGGTGTGGACGAAGACCGAGTGTTGATCATTTTAGAATTTTTAGGTGCATTGCTTACGCTCATATCCCAGATGAGAAGAGAGAAGGAAGTTGAATGATAAGGGAGAAATTTGCATTTTTATTGGAGTTAGTGAGCAATCTAAAGCTTACAAGTTAATATAATCCTAATAAAAAGAAAATCATTATCAGGCGAGATGTTCTTAATGAAGTAAAGTTTTGGCCATATAACAACAATGGGACTAAACGGTAGTTAATTTCAACCAATTTTGATGAAGAAAAGGAGATGCAAAGTCGCAGCCAATAGAGAATGAGCAACAATCAGTTTTAGCAACTACACAAGCAGATGAATGACCTCAATAACTTAAAAGATGACTAACATAGATGGAGGAGTATTAGGTACAAGGAATCAAACAAAATGAAGACTCACTTACTCATATAGCTTTTTTTAAGATTATGATCCTATAGATTTTGAAGATGTTGTTAAAGAATCAAAGTGGCAGAAGGCAATGGATGATGAAATTGTAGCCATCAAAAGAAACAATACTTGGGAGTTGATGTTGGTTTATGCCCTACAGTCAATTGCTTTGGTTGTAGTTTAGCAACAATTATTAATAAAGGCATTCTTTATCTTTATGTATTAATTACATTTGATGTTTTATTACTAAAGATAAAATTCTTGGAATAATTAATGTGTAACCGAAATTATGATGAGATCATAAAATTATGAGATTCAATTTACATTTATGTATTATTCTTAAATGTTCCTAGTTGTAGTTTCATGAAGATGTGATATTGTTGAAACCGTAAAAATAGTACATATTATGTTTCTTTCTTATGAAAAAAATAATTAATCTCATAAATTAAAGTATGGAAATAGTTAACTAATGTGTGGGTGATTATTAAAGAATAGGTCACTGAACTGACCCGACTGTGAGAATCCTAAATGGAATATTACTTATGTGTAAGTGGATTTTCTCATAGTGATGGTTGTATAATTGATCCTTAGACTTGAGATTACCAAGGTATCTTGTATGAGAATTACTGTGTTTTGATACTACTTATGAACTGTCATAGGATAACTCAGTCAGTAGTAATTGGATGCAGTATAAATCATATGGAGATAGTTGAATAAGTCAATAAAGGATTCGTCACTCAAAAGTAATTAGAGAGAATGTTTCATTGTTCTTGATTAGTAGTGATTTATTGAATTCTCTGGCTGGAGTGAATTGACGTTTAGAAAGGCGTTTTCAAATTTCAATTATAAATCAATTACTAATTAACAAGAATGAACATGATTGGATTAAAAGAGTAGACATTATATTCATACTCTGTCCAATTGGAATACTGGATGACGAAAGGATTAAATTATACATCACAACCATACATGGACAGGTTAAGTCAAACTACTTTGACTTTTTTGATATTTGAGTGGTCATGACATATTGCTAGACGTCAATCTTGACCTATAATTATAAGTTGTTTAATTGGTAAACTGAAGAAAGGACCGAACTCTATTACAGAATTTCTTGCCTCAGTCTCTGTTACTGCTGACAAAATTGCTGCTATTGGTGATAAAATCTCTGATGAAGACCTCGTGCTTCTTACCTTAAATGGACTACCGTCAAAATTTGAGTCTTTTATCACCGCCATCGAACACCGAGAATCTCCGGTCTCCTTCGGCAAGCTCAGAGCGAAACTTCTCATCCACGAACAGAGGTTACTCTCTTTTCATTCTTCTCCTTCCTCTGACTCAGCGTTTGTTGCCTCCTACACAGGTCACAGATCCTCCTTCTCCAATGGACACGGTGGCACTTGTGGGCGTCACGGTCGGGGACATATGGGTTTCAACCTTAATCTCCAAGGCGGTTCTTCTTCATATCTGGATGTGTATAGGCTCAGTTCTTCCTCATATCCGGACGCATATGGACCAAACCCGCCTGGGCTCTCCAAGTTTAATGCAGATGGGCCTCGTTCACAGGCCACTTATCCTTCTCAAGCCCACCAGTTTCAAGACCCAGCCCAGCAGCATCAAAACCATTTTCATCACAAATACCCAACCCCATCACATTATTTCCAACGGTCCACTACCTATAATAAATCCAATCGTTGCCAAATTTGCTGGAAATGGTGTCATATTGTCGCTAATTGTCGATTTTGTTACTCTGCCTCTCGAAATTGTCCCACAAATTATGTATACACCTCATTCAAATAACCTTTCCTCTGCTTTTACTGCCCTAAACATTCACAATCCTTCAGACTCACCTACCCTTACCTCCAGCACTATTATTGAATGGCTTCCTGATATTGGAGCAACCAATCACATGACACCCGACCCTCACCTTGTTGAATCTGAAACACCTTACAATGGTCCAAATCAAGTGATTGTCGGTAATGGACAAACCCTTCCTATATCCTCCATTAGTAATGCTACCTTATCCCCTCCAACTCGTCCTCTTCATCTTAACAATATTTTAAATGTCCCTAAGCTTACTGCCAATTTACTTTCTGTAGCTAAGTTTGTTAAAGATAACTCTTGTCTTATTAAGTTTAACCCATTTGGTTACATTGTGAAGGATCTCGGTACCAAGATACCTTTATTCACGGGATCCATCTACAATAATCTCTATCCTATGAAGGTCCCACTCCGATTCAGAAATTCCTTTGCCTTCCATGCTACCTCCACTCAAATCAACCTATGGCATCAACGTTTAGGTCATCCTTATTCAGCCATCCTCTCCAGATTATCTCTTCCCCTTAAATTGTCATCACATGTACTGAATAATTGCACTTTATATTTATTAGGAAAAAGTACACGTCTTCCATTTACTTTATCGTCACGTGTTTCCACTATGCCATTACAAATTATTCACTGTGATATTTGGGGTCTATCACCATCTCCCTCTTTTCCCAACTATCGTTACTTCATTATTTTCATTGATGATTTCAGTCGCTATACTTGGATTTTTCCTTTAACCCATAAAAATCAAGCATTTTATCAATTTCAACTTTTCAAAACTAATGTTGAAAATCTATTTTCTACCATAATTAAAACTTTCAAATGCGATGGAGCTCCTGAACTCATCAAAGGTTCTTTCGCCGCTTACCTTGCCTCTTGTGGCATATCCTACCGCATTTCGTGCCCTTATACCCCCACAACAAAATGGACTTGCTGAGCGTAAAATTCGCCATATTGCCGAAACTGGACTTACTCTTCTCCTTCATGCCTCTCTACCTAAACCTTTTTAGTTCGAAGCCTTCTCTATAGCCACCTACCTCATTAATCTATTTCCCACACCTCTCCTCAATCACAAGTCACCTCATGAAACCCTGTTTCTCGATCCCCCAAATCTTTCCCACCTTCGTGTTTTTGAGTGTGTGCTTGTTTTCCTTTTCTTGGGGCAACTCGTATGAACAAACTAACTCCAAAGTCCACCAAATGTGTCTTCGTAGGGTATTCATTACAATACAAAGGTTATCGCTGTTTTGACCTTATCACCTCCAAACTTTATATCTCCCGACATGTTCGATTTATTGAAACTGTTTTTCCTTATGCAAATTCCACCTCTACTATCTCCCCCACATCCTCTCCCTCCACCATATTGCTTCCACTACCTGCTCCGACCTCTTCCTTTTCACCAAATCCATTGCCTTCTTCCCCTTCACCTCAGCACCATATGATCACTCGTACACGTGATAATACTCGTGTTCCCCAAATCCTTTCCGATTATGTCACCTATTCCATAAACACACAGACTTCATATACTCCTGATCCTACCTCCTTCACCCAAGCCAACAAATTTCCACATTGGCATTAAGCCATGCTTGATGAGTTCACAGCTCTACATCGCAATCACACCTGGACTCTTATCCCTTCAACTCCTAATGCCAATATTGTTAGATGTAAAGGGGTTTTCCGCACCAAAAGAAATTCTGATGGGTCCCTAGATCGCTACAAAGCTCGGTTAGTTGCCAAAGGCTATCATCAAGCTCCTGGCATTGACTACACTGATACATTTTGCCCTGTCGTCAAACCCACCACTATTCGCCTTATCCTTACCATTGTTCTATCCCAAAATTGGCTGGTTCACCAACTCGATGTTAACAATGCCTTCCTCAATGGCACTCTAGATGAACTAGTTTTCATGTTTCAACCTCCTGGCTTCATTGACCCTCACAAACCATCTTATGTCTATCATCTTCATAAAGCCATCTATGGCCACAAACAAGCTCCAAGGGTCTAGTTTCATCGCCTAAGTCAAAAGCTACTTGCTCTCAATTTTACCCCCACCAAATCTGACACGTCCTTATTTGTTCATTCCACTACTTCTCATACCACTTATCTTCTCGTATATGTTGATGATATCTTCATTACTGGCTCTTCGTCCTCATTTATCACAAATCTCATTCAAGACCTGAACACTATATTCTCTATCAAAGATCTTGGTCTTCTTCATTACTTTCTTGGGATAGAAGCAACTACCACACCTACTGGACTCCTTCTTACCCAAACTAAGTACACTAAAGACCTGCTCGTCTGCACAAGCCTTACCCAATCTAAACCTACCATCACACCTATCACCCCAACTCTTCCTCTCTCCAAAAATCATGGTACCCCTCTCCCTAATCCTTCTGAATATCGAAGTACCATTAGTGCTCTCCAATATCTTTGTCTTATCCATCCTGACATTCAGTTTGCAGTAAATAAAGTCTCTCAATTCCTTCATTGTCCTACTGACATTTACTGGACTGCTGTTAAAAGGATCCTTCGTTATCTTCGCTCCACATCAACTTCCGGTATTCATTTAACCCAACAAACCTCTCTCTCTATTCAAGCCTATTGTGATGTAGATTGAGCTGGGTGTCCTGATGATCGTCAATCTACTTCTGATTACTGTATTTTTCTGGACCCAAATCTTATCTCTTGGAATGCAAAGAAACAATCTACTGTTGCCAGATCTAGCACTGAAACAGAATATCGTAGTATAGCTAATATTGCTACTGAAATCTGTTGGATTACGTATCTTCTTGGTGAAATTGGTTTCTCTCACACCACACCCACTCTTTGGTGTGATAATCTGGGTGTCACATTTCTTGCCACCAATCCCATCACTCGCACTCGTACAAAATATATCGAGATTGACATTCACTTTGTCAGATATTTGATTACCAACAAGGTGCTTACCATCCAACATCTATCTTCCTGTGATCAAATTGCAGATATCATAACCAAGGCTTTATCTTCCTTTGCATTTTACAATCTTCGTGACAAGCTCACTGTAAGAACTCACCGTGTGCTTGAAAGAGACTGATAAACATATAAAAATCTTTTACAATCTCACCAGCATTGTTATGATCACTACAAGAAAAATAGAGTTTAGCGACGGAAATTACAGACGGAATTTGTACATATTCCGTCAGTAAAATTAATTAGCGACGGAATTTACTAACGGATAACGGCGTCGGAGAAACGACTGTCGGTAAATTTACCGACAGAAATTTGTTTTCGTTGGTAAATTTACAGACGGTTATTCTATTCGGTAGGTAAATTTTTCATTCAGAACATTACCAACGGAAACAAAGTCCGTCAGTAAACCGTTGGTAATTACCAACGGAAAAAATTTCCGTCTGTAAATTTGTTGAAAACTATTTTTTAAAAGTTACATGCAAAGTGTTTAGTTTCTGTAGGACCTCGGCCTCTCGGGCCTCGCATCCTCAAGGCCTCGACCTCCCAGGCCTCAGTCTCTAGGGCATCGCACCCTCACGGTTTTGTTTTTCCACATGACTTCCCAGGAGGTCACCCATCCTAATACTGCTCAG
>JANZLC010040209.1:0-17156 GCA_026413385.1 Erythroxylum gracilipes
AATATTATTATTAATTAAAATATAAGTAAATAAAATATAATTATTAATTAATTAAAATATTGTAATTAATTAATTACAATATAAATAATTAAAATATTATTATTATTATTTAATTATATTATAATTAATTAAAATATAACTAATTAAAATATGATTATTCATGAATTAAAATATGGTAAATAAATAAATAAATAAATAAAATTAATTACAATATAATTCATTAAAATATTGTTATTAATTAATTAATTGCAATATTTTAATTAATGAATAATTAATTAATTAATTCATTCATTAATTAAAATATTGCAATTAATTAATTAACAACAATATTTTAATTAAAATATTAATAATAATTAATTAATTACATTATAATTAATTAATTAGTTTCAATATAATTAATTAAAATATAATTCATTTATTCATTAAATATTGTAATTAATTAATTACAATATTTTAATTAATTAATATATTTTAATTAATTAATTACAATTTTTTTGCAAACCAACCACTATCGATAGTAATAGTAATAATTCTTTCCTCTTAACAATCATCATAATTATAATGATAATATCCATTTTTATTCTTTATTATATTCATTTCCATTTTTATTACCGTTTTTTCGTCCTAACCAATCGTCCCTTGAGATTGTGTAGTACTTATGGAACCATATAATATTTTTGAGTATAATAATTACGGATTCTTATGGCGTTTATATTGACACTCTTCTGCCCAACGCAATTTTATAGGAAGAACAGTAAAACTGAACATATTCAACCCAGTCGATACAAAAACTTCTGTGCTTGCTCGCCCAATTTCTTGGGAGCCTTAGCCCTTCAGGCGGCTATCGAAATATTATCCAATCGATAGTGCTTCTCAAGGCTTCTTTGGAACTTAATTAGTCTAACGGGAAACAGCTTCAGACCGTAACCCAAAATTTTTGTGGCCTCACCATCACAAGAATCCATCATTCATGATCAACTTTTGATGCATTTATAGCTCTCGTTCTGCACAGGTTGGCTTTTAAAGCGTATAGTGATGGCGAGCTCTCGTGCATAGAATATAATGATACTATATCATCTGGAGACAACAAAAAATATAGGAGTTTGAGACCGCCCGTCCTTGAGTTGAACTTTTGATTGGTTGCTCCCCCGTGAATAAAATGAGGCTACTAATAGGATTGGTCTGCGACTAGGGCCCTTAGGGTTAAGGATTCAACCTTTTGGAACAAGGCTACCAATAGGATAATGTGATCGTTCTTGGTAACTAAACATGCAAGAATTTGTCCTTTTAACTAACCGGTAGTCAAGGTAAGTGAATAAAATAACGTAGTCTTCGGGTACTCCAACATAAAGCATGGACAAGTGTCAATCATCAGCAAAATGATATTAGTGCTTCAACCAAGGTAAGAAAAGTTGATCTTCGCATGATTTCAGTAGTTTATTATACACACTGCAAAAGGAAAGTGGAAAATGCCTCTTTCCTAAGAATCCCCTTGTAAGTTTTGCTATTTGTGGCTATCATTAAAGAGGCTAAGGTATTAGCAGTGTAAGGTATTAGCATATCGGGTCATCCTTCAGATATGTCCTTATTTGTCTTGTATTATTCTTTTTACATAAATATTTTGTGTCAATTTTTTCTTTTCTTGACTTGCTTTAAATGTGGTTCCACCCACTGCCCATTTTGGAGTTAGGCCTAACCACTTGGGAAATATGTGAGAGGAAAAGTTATTGGCTGTGATAATTGATATCCCATCACGTCACTCCCCAAATGGAATCATCGAAGGATAAATTTGATTTAGCAGTAAAATCATGATCCTAATTCAAAATCACTTCATCTACGTCTTAAATTTAAGAAGTGACACTTACTATGGAACTTTAAATAATTAACTTTTTCTAACTTGTCATCACGCCATGGTAAAAATTTGTTTATGACCAATCTAACAACTATGATGAATATTTTTTTTGGTTACGGGATTAGTAAATGGAACATAATAATGTTCACTTTTTTTTTCACATAATAAAGCTTAATACAATGTTATTCTCTAAACACCAAACATAGCGATAAAGAGAGAAGCTACATTCCATTATTATTTTCTTTAGTTCTACTTTTCTTTGGGTTTTCAATTATGGGTTAATTACACATCTTCAAATAACTTACTGAATAAGCTTCATTTAATCATTAACCTTAATCATTTACTCTTCTTGCACACGTACACATATGTATACATATTCATTGGCAGTGTACATGTACTTACCAACTATCTAGTGGGTAAACCACCGTCCTAAGTAGGTGCCAATCGAAAAGATGATTTATATGGGAAATTATATGCGTACTTAAGTCCGCGTTACTTGATAAGGATGTCCATCACTTTATTAACTCGACAATAATGGATTATGCTTCATCCTATTGATGTTAAATATAAAATAAACACATTTTTATAACGATATTTATAAGTCGGGTTGGATCTGGGTTGCTCCGAGTCTGATTCAGCTTGACCGAATAGGTTATGAGTGTCAATTTTGACGTTTCGATCTGGCTAAAAAATTTTGACCCGCCTAATTTAGACTAAAATCGGATCGGACCGATCAAGTCAAAATTGATGTCCTTAATTTTTTTTTTTACATATAAAAGAGCAAGTGTAGTTACAATTAAATCGTTTGACCTTTTAATAAAACTAAGATGATTTTTACTAATAATCTTTTCCACTCAAGTTTACCTTATTGTTTGTGTTAAATATTCCTTTATCTTTTTTCTCGTGAAAAGAAATTTGCAGAACTCTTTTTTACGTCTGTATAAGACAAAATTTTAAAAATATCTAATAATTTATAAATTATATATTTTAAATAAATTATTTAATAGTTCAATAAGTGTAGAATAATATATTCAATCCAATAGCACTTAATCCGGGTGCAATCAACAGTGTCTTAAAATTACGTCTATACAACTCAGCTTCTTTGAAGGACATGCAGAACCCCCGAGTGCATCAAAATTAAATGATTGAGACTGGCCCCGAAAGCGAAGATACATTCTAAAAGTGCCTAACTGAAGACGACGATTAGTTGCTTAATTAGTATCTTCTGCAGTCACTTATTTGGAATCTTTCAACTGGAAGCTGAGATAGGGCATTCACCATGCAGGACAAAACTTTCATCATTTGATTACTTGCAAATTGCATACAAAAATAAAAGGAACTAGTCACTGACAAACTCGCCAATAAAGTAGTTGAGATTTGATAGGTACTAATTGATGCCGTCTAATTTTTTTCAACATCACGTAGTTTCCTATTATGATCAATTTGATTGGTTAGGGCAGCCCAAAGTTGTGATTAATTGTGGAATAGATCCCATAGTTCCTTATATTAGCTACGATTCAAATCCTTACAGGTGCATGAGAAGATGAATGGTTTTCTAATGGACCTACACTTCTGATACCACAAAGGAAGTGTTTAGTTGATAACACCGAGCGGATTTCAACTCACTAGAGACCTGGCCTTAAAAGAGGCCCAACGAATCCCAACGCACAGAACTAAATTGCATGGAAAGCCCAAACAAGAGAGGCATTAGATTAGATTAATGAAGGACTTGTAGTTAGAGTCCACGTCAATAGTTTCACGCTACTCATAGTAGGTGTGCTTCGCAATCCCCAAAATCTCAAAAATAGTTATAAAGAGAAGAAAAGGCGATAAAAATATACCCTGATAATTCAGGAACTGATTGTTTGAGGTAACAATAGATCATATCTGTTTCTTAATTAATTCGTCCTATCCCGCACGGTGCAATCTCTTTCGCTTCCTTCCGTTAATTTCTTTCGTTTCTTTCCTCTGATTTTTGATCGTTCTTTTCGGGTTTGATTGAAGATTTTGATCGGAGAAGATAAACGTTGTCGTAATTGTAAGGAATGGCGCTTGTATCCGAGGAAACCACGCAGATATGCAGTCACTGGTAGTTTTAAATTAGAACTTTCTGGTCGTAGTTTTGCTCCGCTTGTTAATGTTTTGAAATGTTTTATTGTTTTTTTTTTCCTGGGTATGCAGAAGGTTTGACTGTTAATTGCTTGTTTTACTGATCTTGGTTGTTTGCGGGATTCTTTGATGTGAATTTTGTATTTTCTGTAATTATGAGACAATTAATCACATTCTTGTACTATGCTTAGAAGGCAGACCAAAATCAGACTTATTGCTTTTAAATTATCTTGAGTTGTCCGGATTTGTTTGAATGGAGCTCATTTGATCTCCTTCTTGATCTTTCAATGTTGTTTCGTGCACCTCTGCTAAGCTCACCTATGAGTCAAAGTTTCCACAATTTTGGTTGAAGTTTAATTGGATGATTGGGAAACTGTCTTTGAAGGCTTTGACACCGTTAATTTGGATAGAGGAAATAATTAGTTTTGTGGCAAATTTGGATATTAATGCTATGTTTCCGTAATCTGCTCCAAGGAAGGAAATATGGTCTTAGTGTCAAATCTGTGAGGGCAAACATTTTTGCGAAGTCTGGACTCTTATTTGTCTCTTTGAGATATCTGTATCTGTTGTCATGCTTTACTATCGATTAAAAGAAACTAATGGGAAGTGATACTTGTTTTGGTATGTGGATGAATGTGCTAGCCATTGGATTGTATAATTAGCAGAATTTCATTACAAACGTTTCTTTAGCTGAATGATAATATATCTTGTGAATTGAGTTCTTCTGTTTTTGTATGACTTTGATATGTGATATAAAATGCATAATTCAACACATCAAAAGCCCATGGAAATCATACTTTTGAGATTTTATATGCGATTTTCTGGTATAATGAATCACGTGGCTGAGTAATATTTGTTTTATGTTTCCAGTGACAGGGCTATTCCTTTGTCCAATATTGATTTGCATTTTGCACATTGTTCTCGGAATCTTGAGAGGTGTAAAGTTTGTGGTGATATGATACCAAAGAAACATGCCGAAGAACATTTCTTGAATACTCATGCTCCGGTATGCTGATTTTGATTATTTAGCTGTTTATCGTAAAACCCTTATATGACTTCCTTTGATATCGTAAAAGGAAGTCACTCTGCTTATTCGTATCTTGTTTCCAAGTAAATGAGTGAACTTTTTTTCATTCAGAAAATTGACATATAAACAATGCGATGTTGTATGAATGCTTGTTAGCATACTACTGATGATCAGTTCATCTCAACTAGGTGATGAATAGATCTTGTTTCTTTAGTGGTTTTGTCAGGAAAGAAGTGGGAGATGGACAGGTCACATAAGTTAGAATGGAAGAAATATATGGTGGATGATAATAAGGTTCTTTGGTGCCTTATTTCAATCAGTTTCTAGTTATTTGGATCTTCCATTGATGTATTTAGGAATTTTTTTAATTTTTTCATCACAAGTAGATCGGGTTTTGATATTCGATGGGGCTTCATGGTGATGAGGAGTAATTTATAGGGACTGATGTTGACATTGTTGGGTCTGTCTGGATGTTTTGGTCAATGGTTTATGGACCTGAAGCATAGCTATTGGGTAATTTGAAGTGGAAGCCAACTTTCTGTGCTTATACTTTGATCAACTTTTGTTATTTTCTCTATCCAGCACAGTTGAAGTTATTATATTCCTTTAAGAACTGCTTATGCAATGTGGTAACTATTTTAGGAATATATGGTAAAAAGGTATTGCCACTTTAAGCTGCTCATTAATTTCAAATATAAGTTGGTACTTATTATGATGATATCTTGTTTTCCTGAGTGATCAGCATTCTTCTCTAAACTTGATATTGAAGATTGAAATGATTACTGAGCTGTTCTGGTTCATGTTACTCATATAATAATAGAGCAATAAAGTGATTTTTGTGAAGAGAATTTTACTCTTAGCTAACTATTGATTCTGAATTTCTGTTCTCTTCTTTGCTGACTAACCTATATGGACCAGGTAGCCTGCTCGCTCTGCAGTGAAACAATGGAACGTGAAATTTTAGCCATCCATAAGGGTGAAAATTGCCCCCAAAGGATTGTCACCTGTGAGTTCTGTGAATTTCCATTGCCTGCAATTGATCTAGCCGAGCATCAGGTAAAGCTTATTGTTGAATAGCATGATAGATTTTTCAGTTGCCTATTTTAGCACCATGATTTATTATTATTTTTTTTTGGGCTTTAACTTTAGGAGGTATGTGGGAACCGAACAGAACTTTGTGCCTTGTGCAATAAGTACATTAGACTTCGAGAGAGGTACAACCATGAAAATAGGTGCACTGGTGTACCAGATGATAACGTGGGAACTTCCAGGTATAACTCTACCCTTCTGAGAATGTGAATGTTGATGGTTCTTTATGGTGCTTTGTAGACATACAGTTGAATTGTCTTTTTTTTTTTTTTTCTTGCTTGTTTTGAACTGTGTTATACACAGGGCTTATTATGTTATACCTTCTAAATCTGATTAATTTTCTTTTTTTAAAAAAAATATTTGATCATGCTGTAAGTATTCATAATTCTTCTGCACCCCTTTTCTGGTGCTGTGATCCATAACGTTATGGGCTATTTGACTGGGTATTGTACGCCAAATTAAAGTAAAGATGCAGAAATACCTGATCATGTGGCTTCATTTTGGGTTATAGTTATTTGTGGGGTGTTTTTCTCTTTCAATATCTTACTGTTAAATCTGTGTCTAATTTGTTATGAAGTATTAATACATATTATCCCAGTTACTGTGCATTAAGTAATCTGTACTTGGAGGAGGAAATCTTCCTCCGTTGTTTACCTGCACCAACTCGCAGAGAAATCATTCAAGTTTTGGTGCCATATTATTGATCCTCATTTTCTGTCACTTTCTTTGCCATGTTTCAGTTTTACTAGAAATTTATTAGCTTGCTTCTTTCTGTAATTTTGTAATAATCAAGTTTATTTGGAATATGGGCTGAAGGGGTGTGAGACCTGCTGAAAGAGGACAGGGAGCACAAAGAAGACAGCCGCCTGAGTTTTCAAAGAAAAGATTCCTGTTCACCATTGCAATCACTGGCATTGCTGTCATATTAGGATCACTTCTTTTCCAGAGGAAGCCAGAGAATAATCAGATGAATTAGTTTAAGAGATATACGTACCCTAACCCGCTTATGTACATTAGCTTTAGAGCTATTTACTCCATTTGTGAGACGTGTATTATCTGGAAGCATAATTTAGTTACTTTTGTGAACTCGCTGGGATTGTAAGACATTGACAGATCATTGCATACATGCTATCCATGTTAGAGATATAATTTACCATTTGGTTGCATACATGACAGATCTTTCTGAAAGTTAATTGAGAAACTAAGTTGTCTTCAATTACACTTCCTGTTAGGGCACAAGCTTCCTAATTTGTCTTCAACTGCCCAAAGAGTCCCCGGAAGGTGGGGATCGAACTGTTTGTTGGTAATGTATGTTTTTTATTTTTCCTGAAAGGTATTAATGTAATTTAATGGTAACTACTTCCAACACATGTAGGGAAGGCGAGTAGTTGGTGCAAGTTGGCCTTTATAGCAAATGCCACGATTCTCACGATTCACACCTGTCGTGTTTTGGTGGGTATCGATCAACGTCATAATTTACTCTCTCACATTACTGTCATCTTCAAGTTACCAGCATTTCAACATTCTGGGGGTTCACGTTGTTGGATTTGCTTCCATAAAAAAATTGATAAGTACGGACTTTTCAAATACAACTTAATTATAGATTTTTACACACAGAGTGAAGTTTTACTATTTCAAGAGATTGAGGTTAGACTTATAATATTAATTCAAGTGAACAAGCAAGTTGAAAAATGTAGTTGGTGCCAAGCATAAAAGACAACTAGCAACGTTCTTCCGTTGACTTTTGAAAGTTGAGAAACAAAATGTAACCACGCTGGAGTTATACTGGTGTCAAGCATCGGTCGTGTGTTCTATTTGTAATTGGGAGAAACAGACGCAAACTTACGTCGGAGTTGAACTTGTAACCGATAGGGAGTTTAAGATTTTGTGCAATCAAATTACCTCGAAGATGGTTATCTTCATCCTTGTTCTTAGAGAAACTTACGTTCTTACTTAACCTGCAGTGATGATCAACTCTAAAATCTTATTACTCCCAATCATTATATATATATCCGATCAAACTTGCAGTGATAGAACGATCCTTGGCCCTATTAAATTTTGTTCTTGAAAATTTTCTGTTGTTACGTTTTCAATATCTTGCATCTTTTATTCCGGACATTAAATTTTCATTGATGTTCTATTAGGATCCTAAACCTCACAACTAAAGAAACAAGACCCTGTCAAACTACTGCTCAAATATTCTTGCTGGTTTGCTGCTGATCTACTCATATTATTATGTGATTTCCTTTTGGTTATGTACTCCTACTTTGGTGAAGGATTTAGTCTGAATAATGTCTAGCAATTCACGGTGCTTTCTGTTTCACTTTCTGATTGTAATCGGCTATAAATGCCACTGCAGTACATGAAATAAATGATAATAAATATTTTGAGAACTTTTTCTTCCCCTGCTATTTCTTCTACTATTCCGTCTTTTGTTCTTCGGAAAATTACTCATCAATTTGGTATCAGAGTCAGGTTACGCTCAAGATGAATACTAAAACTCAGAGTAATGTCGAGTTCCGCAACGAAGTGCATGAGGTGTTAGGTCGCCATGAATCCATTATAAATCAAGTTCACCAAACCCTGCAAACCATACTCACAGAAATACAGTCCATGAAAACCACCCAAGAATCCCAACACCGCCAATTACAAGCCATCACCAATTCTCAAGAAGAAACTAATCCCTTCGCCTCACTAGAACCCAACACTTCTCAACATCCATCGCATACCAGCCCACAACACAATACCCCAAACGGCGCTCCATGCATTACAAGATCTAATAACCATCACCTTAAACTCAATTTCCCCAAATTTGATGGCGACGATCTGCAGGGTTGGATATACAAGGCGGAGCATTATTTTGAATTTAAAGTAGTAGCAGAAAACCAACGAGTACAACTTGCTTCTTTTCACTTGGAAGGCATCACTTTGCAGTGGCATCGCTAGCTTAATAAATTCAAGGGACCAATGACTTGGGATGAATTTACTAAGGCTGTTCTTCAACGATTTGGGCCTACCGATTATGAAGATCCTTCAAAAGAATTAACAAGATTAAAACAAATTATCACTACTGTGGCTGCATATCAAGAAGAATTTGAAAAATTGTCACACAGAGTCAATGATTTACCAAACTCTTTTCTTGTGGGTTGTTTTGTTGCAGGTTGAAAAGACGAGGTGAGGTTGGATGTCAAAATCAAGCAACCTAGGACCTTGGCCACTGCCATTGGAGTTGCTCACTTAATCGAAGAGCGAAATACATTGCAAAAGAAGTCAATACCTACTGCCAAAACTAGCTGGACAACGAAAGGGAGCAATACTGCTGGAGTGCTTGGATCTGCACCAACTTCCAAAACTAACACTACAGATGCTATACCAGCCATGCTAGCACATAAGATTTCACCTTAAGAAGCCAAATAGAGGCGTGATAAAGGTTTATGTTGTCATTGTGATAAGAGGTTTATCCCTGGTCATCGATGTCATCGTTCTCAATTGTTTATGATTGAAGATGTCGGAGAAGAGGATATGGATTTGGATGACGACTTATCAAGAGAAAAAGAGGACACCACAGCTCCTGAAATTTCCTTTCACGCTATTTCTAGCGTGGAACATCCTCAAACACTGCAATTACACAGGAGAATAAAAGGGCGAGAAGTTGCGATTTTGGTTGATGGTGGAAACACCCACAACTTCATTGACCAGTCCCTAGCCAAGAAACTCGGGTTACAGGTGACGGTGGATAAACCCCTTCCACGTTGTTGTTGCTAACAAAGAACAAATTGAATGTGCAGAGAAATGCAATGCAATCACTTTGGATATATAGGGATTCAAAACTCGTGTCGATTTTTACATCCTTCTTGTGATAGCTTGTGCCATAGTCCTTGGTGTACAATGGTTATCAACGCTTGGCCCCGTGGAGACGGACTATCATAGGTTTACAATGTCCATTAATTCAGAAGGGAAGAAAATCACCTTTCAAGGCATGAGGCAAGGAGAAGTAACAGCTTTTAGGGAAAAAGAATGTTGCCTTATTCATGATATTAGCCTCTTTCTTCATCTCACGTTGGCAGCCACTGATCAGAAGTCCCCAACAATGCCGCTAGCTGATCTCACTACCCTCTTGGCAGAATTTGAGGATATTTTTGCAGCCACCACAGTGTTGCTGCCTAAGAGGGAGCACGACCACCAAATTTTCCTGCTGCCACAAACCGGACCCATCAACATCCACCCATACCGGTATCCGTATTACCAAACAACTCAAATAGAGAAGTTAGTGCAGGAGTTATTGTAATCTGGATTAATTCACCCCAGTCAAAATCCTTTCTCATCTCCGGTACTCTTGGTTAAAAAGGCAGACAAAAGTTGGAGATTCTGTGTAGACTATCGGGCTTTAAACGAAATCACCATTAAAGATAAGTTTTCGATCCCAGTGATTGATGAACTCCTTGACGAGCTGCATGGTTCCAAATATTTTTCCAAATTGGACTTATGCTCAGGATCTCATCAGATAAGAGTCTGTGAAGAAGACATTTTTAAACCGATGTTAAGAACACATGAAAGCCATTATGAATTTCTGGTTATGCCCTTTGGGCTCACCACTGCTCCAACAACTTTTCAAAGCCTGATGAATGATCTTTTTCTCCCATACTTGTGTAAGTTCATATTTGTTTTTTTGATGATATACTAGTTTATATAGATCATGGTAGGAACATTTATCACACTTGCGAACCATATTGGAAGTTCTAAGAAACAATCAGTTATATGCAAAAAAATTAAAATGTCATTTTCGGAGATTCATCGGTAGAGTATCTTGGGCACCTTATTTTAGAAAAAGGGGGTTGAAGTAGATCCAAAGAAAATCATGCAATTCTAGAATGGCCCACTCCAACTTCTGCAAAACAGGTTAGAGGTTTTCTTGGGTTGGTTGGTTACTACAGGAAGTTCATCAGTAAGTTTGGTCAAATTACAACACCTTTAACCCAACTGCTGACTAAAGAAGGTTTCCAGTGGAACTCACAGGCTGAAGAAGCTTTCAATTTCCTTAAGAAACCTTTGTCTTCACCTCCAGTTCTTCAATTACCAGATTTCTCACAATCCTTTGTAGTTGAATGTGATGCTTGTGGCACAAGAATCCGAGCGACACTCATGCAAAATGGCATCCCATATCTTTCTTTAGTGAAGCATTAAAAGGCCCCGCCTTGCTCTTATCCACCTAAGAAAAAGAGATGCTAGCAATAGTAAAGGTAGTAAGGAAATGGAGGCCCTATTTACTTGGGAAACCTCTCGTGGTGAGGACTGATAAAAAGGGTTTGAAGTTTCTGATGGAGTAAAGAACCACAACCCCACACTACAACAAAAATGACATACGGTAACATGTGATAAGTGTTATTAAATATGAATGGTAACACTAATGACTATGCTATGACAGCCCATGTTACTAAAGATATGATGCTTTAGTAACAGTTTTGACATGTTATTGTCGAGTTTAATATGACATTTATTGATAGCCCATGTTTAAGTCACCAAAAATGGCTGAAGAATTACATTGGCATTTTAAACACAAAAGTGAAGATAGCAAGATGCGTCATCCAGTGGATTCTGTAATGTGGAACTTGGTTAATGAAAAATGGCCTGCTTTTTCAGATGATCCTAGAAATCTTAGACTTGGTCTGGCGGCTGATGGCTTCAATCCCTTTTCAAATATGAGCACAGCTTACAGTTGTTGGCCTGTGATGCTTGTTACATACAATTTGCCGCCTTGGTTATGCATGAAAAAAGAAAATATCATGTTGACTTTATTAATCCCAGGACCTAAGCAACCTGGTAACGACATTGATGTTTACTTACAGCCTCTGGTAGAAGATCTACAAGAATTATGGAATAATGGTGTAAATATTTATGACTCATACAGTAAATCTTACTTCAATTTGAAGGCTATTTTGCTCTGGACAATAAATGATTTTCCAGCCTATGGAAATCTCTCTGGATGTACAATAAAGGGAAAAGTAGCATGTCCTTTGTGTGGTGACAAAACGCATGCTCAATGGCTAAAACATAGTAAAAAATTCTCATATATGGGTCATAGGAGATTTTTGTCACCATCTCATACTTATAGGAAAAAAAAAGCTTGGTTTGATGGAAAGGAAGAAAAGGGAAGAAGCCCTGTGATCATGAATGGTACAAAAATTTTATCTACTCTTAAAGATTTTAAAAATGATTGGGGAAAGAGTAGTAAGAAGAAAAGGAAGCGAGATTCTGAAGTTACTTCATTATGGAAAAAAATATCTATCTTTTTTGAATTACCATATTGGAAGGTACATTTTATTGGTATAACATTTTTTTATTTTAAATTTAAGTAGTTTTAATTTTATTTTTTTCCATTTTTGTCTTAGTAATTACCTTTTGGAAACTTTTTTTTCAGGAGTTACCTTTACGCCATAATTTGGATGTAATGCACATTGAAAAAAATATTTGTGAGAGTATCATTGGCACTTTATTAGACATTAACGGGAAGACAAAAGATGGACTCAATGCTCGCAAGGATTTAGAAGAAATGGGGATTCGTCAAGGATTGCATCCAGAAGACCGTGGGAGTCGGATATACCTTCCACCAGCTCCACATACATTATCAAAGATGGAGAAAGAAAAATTTTGTAAGAGATTATTTAACTTGAAGTTACCTGATGGATACAGCTCAAATATTGGAAATTGTGTTTCAATTGAAGAATGCAAGATAACAGGTCTAAAATCGCATGACTGTCATGTTTTAATACAACAATTGTTACCAGTAGCGTTGAGAGGGTTGTTACCTAAGGGACCAAGAATGGCGATTCTCCGATTATGTGCATTTTTTAATAAATTATGCCAACGAGTTATTGATAGGGAAGTAGTGGTTGCCCTTGAAGATAAGGTTGTTGAAATTATATGTATGTTTGAGAGATTCTTTCCGCCATCATCCTTTCATATCATGATACACCTATCAATGCACGTAGGAAGAGAAGCACGGCTTGGTGGACCAGTTCAATATCGATGGATATACCCTTTTCAAAGGTTAATAATGTTTATATCTATTTTATTACATTGTTAATTTTTTAAGATATTGTTTTAATGTGTTATATATTTCTATTTAGGTACATGAAAGTTCTCAAAGGATATGTTAAAAATTGTGCACGCCCTGAAGGTTGTATGGCAGAATGCTATGTTGTTGATGAATGCCTTACTTCTTGTAGTGGGTATATAAAACAAGATGTTGGAGAATATTACCAAGATGGTCGTAATCAATGTTTTTTTCAGATGTGATTCTTGAAGGTCGCTCAATATTAGGAGGAAAGTCAATATTTTTAAGGAATGATGTATTAGAAAGTGCACTTCGTTATGTGTTATTTAACACAACAGCGACAAAACCATTTATAGAGAAAGTAGTTATATTCAATTTTCAAATTTAAGTATATCTTTACATTGTAGATAATATTTTCATTGATTGCTGTTAGGATGCATTTGAAGGAGTTAAAAGAATCGAGCAAAAATCTTGAGAGGAATCACAACTTACTTCAAAAGACACATGCAAACAGTTTTTTAACATGGTTGAAAGGAAAGGTATTGCACTAAAAATGTTTTATGTAGATTTTGTAAGTTGTCTTTTAATAATATTAACTCCTTTTTGGAATCATATATATAGGTTTCATTCCAGACTTCTGTATGTGATGATGGGGAGACACTAAAATGGATTGCAAATGGTCCAAGGAATTATGCCATGAGCTATAGTGGTTATGTTATAAATGGACAACGATTTCACACGAAGGATGTTAAAAAATCAACACAAAATAGTGGTGTTTCAATTGAGGCATCAACAATATGTAGATCAAGTGCAAAAGATGCTTCACAAGTTGTTGATGTTGTTACATATTATGGGGTGATAAAAGAGATTATTTTATTAGATTACCATAAATTTCAGCTTCCAATATTCAAGTGTGAATGGGCAAATGTAGGACATGGAGTTAAAGTTGAAGAAGGTTTTACACTTGTTAATTTGCACCAAAGTCAGAATCAGTATGTGAGAGAGCCTTTTATCCTAGCATACAAGCAAAACAAGTGTTTTACTCTAGAGAAACCAATTCATCTAATTGGTATGTTATATTGAAGGGCCCCCCGAGGGCTTACTATGAGTTAAAAATGTATAATGAGGATGAGGATTTCACGTATATGTCAGAATATGTTACTGCACGAGATATGAATGTCCATGATGATAGTGAGGAAGTTAATTATGTAAGAGAGGATTGTGAAGGTCTATTGGTGTGACGACTTTATCCTGGTTTCTCTAAACTAACTTTTAAGTTAAAATTTTCCCCACATTTTGGTGTATATTTGTTGGATCCCGTTTTCGGAACCCAACCTCTTGCTCTGGCTCATGCATATGTTGGATTCTGCTTGCTTCCGGAACCCAACTCTTTCAAATACCTTGAAGGGTTATTTTATTGAACCCTTATTAGACATTATCAATTCATCTTCATTCTCATAGCATCCCAAAAATTTCCTCACAATTTGTTCAATGGCATGCCCATACTAATCACTCACCATGCTTGAACTCATTTCTCTTGTTTAAAAACAGAATTTGAAAATATTAAAATCATAATTTCAACTTTACTTCCTCAAAGAAATCATAACTCTAAGTCTCTTCTTTCCTTTAAAACAAGAATCACCTTAATCGGAACTCTATGGATCAAGATATGCTTAAAAATCCTAAGCATGTTCAAACCCTAATAATGCTCTCCCAACCGAGCCCTCAAATTCTTAACATCATCTCCAAAACATCCAAATTTTTACATAGAGGTAAATACATGTCTTAGGAATCCATTGCTTCAAGAATCACTTCATTTGGAGGTCGGACGAGGGAGTTATGACCGAAAGAATCTAACATGTTCATAACCTCAATCATGCAGTAACATGTCTTGGCGCGATTGTCATAACTTTCACCAACAATCTCTTATTGATTTTGTTTTCAAACCATTAGAAAGAAGACTTCAAGTTCTAATACTTTCATGAAGACCAAAAAAAGAGATTCTGCCTCTAAAGTGGTCAAAAAACACAATTTGTCCCATGAATGTCCGTTAAACGGACATGCATGTCTGTTTAACAGACATGCATCGGGCTTGGGAGGCCTAAATGACCCTAAAATGTCCGTTAAATTAACATCCATGTCCGTTTAATGGACATTGACTAGCCAAGGGGTGTTTTTACACTTGAGAAGGTCCGTTTACTGGACCTTATGTCCGTTAAACGAAAGCCCCCAATGCCTCTCCCAAGCTTCCAACATCCTTCCTAACTCCATAAACACTTATAATCTTCCCAAATTCACTTATTCTAAGGCCAAAACACTTCATAACAACTCAAACATCAAGTTCATCTCACAAAATTCTCAAATCTCAACTCAATTGGTTCATCAAAACCCCAATTTCCTATCATTCATCAAAGTTGTCACAAACACAAACCATATACAGTATCCTAACTTGTAACATCCGTATCTCTCCATTTCGACATCCAAAAATCACAAACTTCATATCGTTGGAAAGATAGAAAGATATTCTACAACTTTCAAGAAGACAAATTTTATCAATTCTACCCAGATTTTGGTTTCCAAAATTTCTATGGAAGTCAGACATACATCTTATCCTTGTGAAAAAGTGAAGTTGTCCCAAATTCCCTTCCTTAACTAATGCAACCTCATTCTTAACCACTCATAATTCCTATTTTCTTTTCCACAATATCTCACTTATATACACATACATATCACAACGATTCAAGCTCAAAATCATTAACTCAAGTTGGATTACTTCTTAAGTGAGCTTAATTCCAACTTAACCTCATCCATAGTTAAGTCATTTTTCAACTTCACCTCATTTTATAACCATTTGAATTCCAACTTATCTTTATCCATTCTTAAACCTTAGCTCATTTGACTTGTCATATTTAACTACATCTCACCATCCAAAATTCCTATGTGTCTTCTCCATAATATCTCACCGTTGTGTATATATATATACCTATACTAACCATTCATGCTCAACATTCATCATAGTCATCCATATACAAACTTACATTTCATGTCCACACACAAGTCCATTTTTCATTAATCACATAAAATAAGAATTTTACAACCTTCAATAGCATTCCAAGCCACAATACAATAGCAATATCAAAATTCAATATAGAAAACATGCAAAACTCATTAATTCTCAAAATACACTTGAAGCCATGTTTTACATCAATTATTCCAAAACCAAATAAAACATGCAAATCCGAATTTACGCCTTGATTCACTTTCACTTGATCTCTTGCTCAAATACCTGGAGATGGGGACAGAGAGGGGGTGAGCTCGAAAGCTCGTGGATAACATGCTTATAACAAATAATGAGCAAAACCATTCAAAAGTTTACTGTTATAGAAAATTCTTATCAAGTAATCAAAATCATAAACAATATAATTCGTGCATTTTTCAACTCACTCACAAATCATAAACACATAAGCACAAGTGAACTTGACATACAGAACGGACCAAACCAAACCTACATAACATGTAATTCATGACTTGAAAATAGATTTGCCCAAAATGGAAACATTTCATAAACTTGTTTTTCTTGAACATGCAATTTTTCTAAAAACCCTTTCATGTAGCAATTCACAATGCATCATCAAAATTCATACACCAAAACATATAGCAATCTCACAAATCATTCAAAAGAAATAAAAGAAACATTTTGAAGTGATTGAAATCATTTTTCTTTCTTGATTTGAACAAAAACATCAATGGCTCATTAATCAATTATAAACATGAAACTCACCTTGAAATTCCTTGCTTAATACTTGTTCAAAATGCTTCCCCTCTTGCTCTTCTTGATTCCTCTTGCTTCCCTTAATGTCCTTCACCAACATTCACAAAATCCCCAAATCAATAGACATTTCAATTGAGAAACCCATAAGACATATTCACCAAAATTGACCTTAGAACTCATAAACCCATACCATTCTTAAGCCATAAGAACCAAAAGCTCTCTAAAAATCCAAAGATTTAAAATCCCACTTACC
>JANZLC010040294.1:0-17138 GCA_026413385.1 Erythroxylum gracilipes
CTGTATTTGGGCTTTTAAAAAAGCTGTTTCTACTGCAAAAGTACTTTTAGAAAGTCCAGCCAAACACCTATTTTTTTTCAAAACAGTTTTTGCTGTAGACAAAAGTACTTTTGAACCCTCCAAAAGCTGTTCCAAACAGCCACTAAGCTGATCTTAAATTGTTAGAAGCTGATCTTAAATAAGCAAGATTTTAGTACTTAAATTTAAAAAAGAAAATGTTCAACTGAAGATTTAGAAAGAGCAACCGCATCCCACGCTAAAACCATTTAATTAGCATATAGACCAAAACCAAAGCAAGAAGCAACCTCCATGCAAAATATAGGCCCTTCCCAAAACTAATCCATCAAGGTCAAGCTAAACCAGAACATCCATTAGCCAACACCAAAATGTAACAAATTTCTAATAACCTCTCCTGAAACCTCTCCCATCCACACCAATCTCTCCCTTCTCCTCCTTTTTTCTCTTCTTTTTCCCTTCCCTTTTCCTCTTTCTCCTGTCATTGCGAGGAGATTCTGAGAGAGAAAGGAGAAGAAGTGTTCTTCCTCTCTCTCACCCGCCATTCATAATAACCCTCATTGCCAC
Organism: Erythroxylum gracilipes; assembly: GCA_026413385.1. NCBI lineage: Eukaryota > Viridiplantae > Streptophyta > Magnoliopsida > Malpighiales > Erythroxylaceae > Erythroxylum > Erythroxylum gracilipes. The sequence goes on from JANZLC010040294.1 coordinate 583, forward strand.
TTCTCTTCATCCCAACAATGGCCTTCCCTTTATCCATTCTTCTCCTCCTACTTTTCACCTTTCCTCTCTCCTTCTCCAAACTCACTCCCGATTACTACAAGGAATCATGCCCCGACTTTCAAAGGATCGTCAGGGAAATCGTCACCACCAAGCAAATGTCCAACCCCACCACCGCAGCAGCCACCTTACGTACCTTCTTTCACGACTGCATGGTCGATGGCTGTGATGCTTCCGTTCTCATTTCCTCCAACTCCTTTAACCATGCAGAGCGTGACGCTGATATCAACCTCTCTCTCCCTGGTGACGCTTTCGACGTCGTCATCAGAGCCAAGACGGCCCTCGAGCTTTCCTGTCCTAAGACTGTGTCCTGTTCAGACATTCTCGCTCAAGCCACCCGTGACCTTATCACCATGGTCGGGGGACCCTTTTACCCTGTTCGTCTTGGTCGCAAAGACAGTCTTGTCTCCATGTCTTCTCGTGCCGAGGGACAGATTCCCCGAACCAACATGACTGTGGAAGCCATCATCAAACTGTACGCTACTAAAGGATTCACTGCACGAGAGATGGTTGCGTTGATGGGGGCTCACACCATTGGATTCTCTCACTGCAAGGAATTCGTTGACAGGCTCTACCATTACAACAAGAACACCCCGACAGATCCCGCACTCAATCCTAAATTCGCCGCATCATTGAAAGCCATGTGTAATAACTATAAAACTGATCCAACAATGTCCGCTTTCAACGACGTGTACACCCCTGGCAAGTTCGATAACATGTATTTCCAGAACTTAGTGAAGGGATTGGGGCTTTTGGCTTCTGATGATGCACTAGTGAGGGATCCAGTAACAAAGCCATTTGTGGAGCTTTATGCGAAGAACCAGGATCAGTTCTTCAAGGATTTCTCTCTTGCAATGGAGAAGCTCAGTGTTCTTGGAGCGAAGACAGGGAAGAAGGGAGAGGTTAGGAACAGGTGTGATCATTTCAATGTTATTCACACATAAATAAGTCGTTGTGGCTTGTGAAATACAAATGGATGCGTGGAATGTCATCGTAATTTAATTGTTTAAATGTTTTTGTTTGAAATTGTTTCATAGATGTGTTTCTTGTCATGTATGAATCATCAATGGAATTGCCATGTTAACGGATGAGAAGGTGCTGATGTATGTTCTATACTCATGTTACTGTTCTAATTATAGCCAAAGTTGACCTACTAGAATGTGGAGATTGTGGGTGATGACAGGGGAACCTATCTGCATAATTTGTACGTTTCAACTTCTAGCTTAAATGATTCAAATGCTAAACACTGGCTTAACCTGTAAGTTTCTCAAAGTTGAGCCTTCTTACTGAAATTTAATTCGACAATACATCTAATGACACCCTTCCAAAGGAAATATGCAAGTTTCTCCTCAAGCCCATATTAAAGATCTCAGCAATTCATTAGGAATAAATAATAACGGTTGATTTCGCAAACATTACAACAGCAGCAAAACTACAGAGATTGAAGATTAATGCACATTATTATGACCCCATCATACCTGGCTCTTGCCGAAGCCATACATTGGTGTTAAGGATTTTCACAATTACTTCCTCATTAAGGAGAATGGGAAACCATGACGACCAACATGTTCCTTGTCTGTCACTTTTGAGGGTATAGAGAAACAGATGTGGAAACATGAGATGCATCAAAGACCAAGTTTTGATTGTGATGCAACGGGCTGAAAGCCTGAAACTAATTAGAGACTCCCCACAAAGTTTTGACACGGTTGCATGAAAGTGGCACCACAACATGGAAATGAATGACGGCAATAGCGATCATCTCTCTTTCCTTGAATCTCAACTCCTCTCTTCTCCCTCTCCTTACGAGCATTCTGATGATATCCCAATGCTTGCAAGTTCCTGAATTCCTTGAGGCAAATTGGACATTTGTGCTTCTTATGCTCCAGGTGATGCACTACAGTTCTCTCTCCGAGTGTGCCACCTTAGATGAGACTCGGTCGAACAACTTTCTTCTATTTTCTTCTTCAGATTCCACAATCAGTTTCTCACTCTTGGTACAAGGATTTACCTCAAAGCCGAATAACATTACCAGTTTCACCTCCATCTCCGTGCATAAATTCCCAAGATAGAAGCCAGATTTTCAAACTTAAAATAAAAGGGGGAATGAAAGTATAAAATTATGTTTCTCCCTTAACTTCCCTTAACAAGAAGTTAGATATCTATCACCACTTCAGTCTCTTCCAATATATAGAACACAGACATGCATATAGGACACTAATTGAGATTAACTTCTGAATATGAACATCAAAAAGTTGCCAAAAGGTCACTTAAGTGGTAAAGTATCAGATGAATAAGCCATGTCAAGAGATATCACAAGGATCTATATACACAACTCAAAATAGCATTGAAGTCATTTTCCACTTGCAGTTTGAGATGGACATATATTTAAGTGAAAAGGGGACGCAGAAATAAATTCTCAAAGTAACCTTTTGAATAAAAAAAGGACATGGTGGGGGGCCAAATCCAGAAGTGTATCGTAAGAAAATGGAGATTAGTTGACTTTTTTCACTTACGGTTCTTGATTTTAGACCTTCCAATCCAGTGAAACTATGCAGTTGGTGTAAACATAAAATAATCAACTGGAAAATGATGTAAGCATATCTACAATTAAAGAGACAAGGAGAAGATCTCAGCTTGTCATTTCACACAAAAATAAACATTGAAGCTTTATGAAATATTGAACGGCTTGATAGCTATTTCCACCGAAAGCATTTTTCTAATAGCAAAACAACGCTAATCTCCTTTACACCCTTTTGAGTATTCAATTTAGATTGTCTTCTTCATTACCCCCCTTTTGAGTATTCAATTTAGATTGTCTTCTTCATTACAGAAAATTTATAAGCAGGCATGTAAAGAATCCAATCAGAAGTAAACTTTAAACCAGATTATTATCAAGTTGGATGGTTTATATGTTCCTTTACGTCAACAAACGATACATCAAAAAGTAGCTCTAATATCCAATATAGAAATCCTCAATCAGACACTTTCCATCCTGTGCAAGTCTCTGATGTGATCAAACAATCACAAACCTGTTGTTTAAGGACCTAACATTAAATTTGATTAACCTGTTTTGACAAGCCTGTCTAGCAGTACTCGAGCAAAGGACAGGAGTCATCACAACTGCTCTCTCTCTCCCGGTTGCTCCCTTTCTTGGTGCATTTCTGACAGAGCTTACCATGGGTGAATAGAAGACAGTTCAGGTCAAACTTAAGCTCATTTGGGATCCGTTGATTGAGATGAATGTATGTCTTATTTCGATCTGCCACACAAGGTACCCAACCAAGGCTTTTTGCGATCTCGTACACCTGAATCATAATTGGAAGTCAGAGTGTTGGGCATGAACATTGAAAGGCATCATGGTAGGAAAAGTTGTTTGAACTTTAAAGGTATGCACGGACGATCTCGTACTCACATGAGTGTCCACAGGAAAATCATCCCGCTGAAGATTGAACATCAATACACAAGCTACCTATCAATTATGTAAATGGTGATTGACTGTCCAAGCAATAGCAACATAAACGCTGACAATAATGATATTACCAGTTTGAATACAAGGATCATCGTCAAATGTTAAATGAAGGCAATCTTAAAATTAGGAATGTGAAATGACACTGGAAATATGATGCTAGCAGCGTGAGCTCATGTGTAATTCCCTTCTGACATGCTTTCAGAACAAACAAGCGTACACTTTGCTAATAAAACAAAACCATCTTAAGGGGCATCTTTCCCAAACAATCAGGTAACAATTGATCTAAAAGCACAACTTACCGTCTTTGGCCCAATTCCTTTAAAATGAGAGAGCTCTGCCTTAATCTCAATGGTAGATAAATCTCGCAGGTACTCCAAGCACAACTTGCCTTTTCTCTCTAGCAAACTAGTCAAAATGTTTTTAATGTAAGAAGCCTTTGTTGGGGCTAAACCTCCGCATCGGATGGCATTCTCGATGTGTTTCTTGTCAGCAGCAAGTGCCTTGAGCAATTACAAAGGCAGTCAGACAACCAAATTCTTCAAATTTATACGCCCATCAAGACGAACCAAAAGTCCAGTGTTGCCCGTAAAGCAAAAAACGTAGGAACAAACAGTAAGTCCTAAAACGATTGAAGAAAAAAGCTTACATCTTCCCAAGTAGGAAAAGCAGATTTGAGATTGGAAAAAGCCCCGAGAGAATTAACCTCAGTAGTGTTCTGGGAAAGCAGGGCTTTAACCAGACCATCCAAAACACTTTCCGAATCCCCACCACTATCGTGAGCACTGTTTTGGGTTCTAAGCGAGGACTCGTTATGACGGAGTCTCTGTTCCCGATAGTGGGCAAATTGTGGAGGGAAACCGTGAAAGGACAACAGAGAGTCGCGTACGGCTCGACAATCTTGAGGCGTGGGTCGTGGGTGAGATGGGAACGGATCTTGTTCTTCAACGACGTAGCTGGGTTTGGATGATTTAGATCTGTTGACAGTAGTTTGCTGGAGAGGCAGCTTTCTTTTGCTGGGTTTCTGCATTTTACTTTGAGCTATGTAATAGTTTCTTTCCAAGAACTTCTGAAATATAATTAATTGATGGTGTATTCCTAAAAGTGGAACGTAATTACCTCTACAACTTCTTATACACGTATCTTTCCCCATTTCACCATCTCAAGCATACATACTACTCATCTGATTAGATGCTTGGCTTCGAGCAAAACTTTGGGTTGGTATGAAAATTCATCTTCCTTTCTCATTTGTTTCAATCCAATCCCAAACCCACCAGACTATAACTATTTATTACATGAATGTACACATCCCTAAACCTCAAATAACACCAGCATAATTACACATCCCCTATCTTTACAATCAAATTACTTAGAAATTACTGGAATTTGGCCCAAGCCCGTTTCGCCCATCTAACCCGACCCGGTGACGCCAATGTCGGACCTCCTCCTCCTCATCTCTCTCCCTCATCATCTGCAGCATTCTCTTCGCCTTCTCTCTGCCTCTCTCGCTCCCTCTCTCCGCCACCTCTCTCAACACCTCCGCCGCTCCCGCCTCCACTGCCAATCCCTTGAACCTCAAGCTGCCATAACTCAGTGCGTACAACGCCGCCACGCAGTTCTCTCTCGTCGCCGCATCCCCCGACGCACTTCCCTCTTTCAACATCCCCACCAGTATCGCCACCGCGTTCCCGTCCAGCATCGCTGACCTCCCCTCATCGCACGCAGCCAAATTGCAGAGAATCAGTAATATTCTCCCTGCACAGCCTCCCGACCTTACCATGCTGAGCAGCGTCGGAACGGCGCCAAATTTGATCAGTTTCACTCTGATGCTCTGCATTAGGCTCACGTGGTACAAAGCCAAAGCCGAGTCGTGACGCGTTCGCTCACTCTCCGACCTCAGCGCGTGCATCAGCGGCTGTAACGCGCCTAAAACCCCGATTGCCATCTTGTTCTCGTCCTCCAAGGCTAGACTGAACAACGCGCCAGCTGCGTGCTCCTGTGACTCGCCGTATCCTGCCTTCAAAACGTCGACCAACAATGGGACGAATCCTGACCGAACGATCCTCAACTTGTTTGCTTTCTCTAAAGAGAGGTTCACCAATGAAGCGACGGCGTTTGCTTGGACGACCGCATAACGAGATGCGATTAAAGGACGAAGAGCTAAGAGTAGCCGAGGACTGCACAGAGAAGCCCTAATCCCCTCTTGAGTTCTCGTCAATTTTCTCAACAATATCACGCCTTGTTCTTGCTCGTGTACTTCAGTGCTCTTCAGCTTTGCGATTATCTCTTCTTCTTCAGGAGTGTGGCTGTGAGCTAGGTTTTCCGTTTCTGTAATTTCCGACGACGATGAAGAGTAACACGCTGGCCGTATTGCTAACGGTAATGGAATGAACGGCGACGCTCCTCCCCCACCGGTGTTGACAATCACCGACTCCTCCGACGAGCTCGAGTAGAAGTGGTGGCGTGATCGGTGGGCGACTTCCGTCTCGGCGTGAGAGAATATAACCGGTGGATTCTCCGCCACGCCTTTGAGCAACTCCTTTTCTGAAACCCTTAAATTAGGGTTCGAGGAGGGCGATTTGCTCATCTTCGCGCGGACGAGGGCTTCTACAGAGGCGTAATCTGGTGCGCGCGGGTGCTCGACTCCCGATGCATCGCACCAGCTCAAAATCGTGGATTTGATGGCTAAATTGGGAATCACGGTGGTGAAATCAGGGGTGGTGGTGTCATCGAGCAGAGGAGCAAAGCCCAATTCGCGGCAAACTTGGACGGAGACACGCTCGAAGGTTTGGCCGGAGGAGACAACAACCGGGTCAGACATTAAGGATCCGGAAATGGGGCAAAGAAACTCTTTTGGCGGGTGAGTCGATCTGGGAGAGCGACTATAGAAGGAAATTTTCCATCTGTGTTTGCCGTGTTTGCCCATCGCTGAACTCTCTGCTCTTCTGCTTGTCTGTGCCGTAAAAGGAGGAAACTTGATGAGCTTGTGAATCAGTGGGTGTTGTTTTACGGCGATAAAGATCTGACCTTTATAAGAGAGTCAGAGACTGCGTCAACAAACGAGTATGAAAGCCTAAGAGCTTTGAGTCTTTGACCATGCGAGGTTTGGGTTTGGAAGTTTCTGTAACTTAGTGGCTATTTGCTGACCCAACCAGCTTACGTTGTTTAGCTACTTCTTCCGGCTTTTGTGTTGATTTTGTCTTTTATCGACAGAGCTGGGCTTCCCTGTTTGAGCCTTTGAGGTGGTTTATGCTCTTAGTCTTAGCACAAGAAATGAATGATACTGATGACTAACATCTGATCCACGTACATAGGACCAAATTTGATTATGGACATTGGAAGGGGCGTTGCTAATATCTAATGAGAGGATCAATAAAACCGTAAGGTGATATAATTATGTTTTGTCAAGTGAAAAAAGGTCAAGTTGAAATTTCAAGTATGGCAAGGGAAAAAATGTCCAAAGTAACTTAATACATAAGTTATTTGTTTAACAAAGGTTCTCACGACAAGCATGTCTATTGCCTACCTTCATTCTATATCCACAGAAAACAACACTCGAGCTTATTGAGCAACAAGCATGCGCAATGTGGGTCACCGTCACTTATTCTCATCACCTAACATCCATTAACATTACAGACGAAGCAGACTGGAGATGACCCTACTACCCTATCATTGCCATGTTCATGTTCTTATGCCACTAAGTAATAATTCCATTGATAAGCTCAATTCAAATTAATGATAGTGAATTAATCATTTGACATCTTCTTTCAATTGACCGAGCGACAATAGGATCGATCATACGGATACAGATATGGAGACAAGGGACATTAAATGTTTTAAGCAGGTTAAAGAAACAGATACATGACATGGTCTAAACATAATCTACTACCCTTGTCCCCTCCATTCTCCGTGCCAACGTTTGGGCTATAAGGATTGGGCCCTGAACAAACCAATTAAGTGGCCCATTAACAAGCTGGGGACCAAAACCAAATATACCTAACTTCTTCGCAATATTCGTGAATTTATATGATTTATTGTTGTTTTTTTTTTAAACGCATCATTTGTAATTTAATTTTTTTGGACATTTTTCAGACAATTTCATAACTTTTTAATGAAATTATTAAAGGAGGGGTGATTGAAATTTCTAAAAGTTGGAGGGTACCTTTAGCAAAATTGAAATTAAATAATGAAAACACTTTCCTAACAGTTTTCAATTAATTTTTATTTAATAATCTATTTTTAATTAAAATTTATTTTTTTTATGAATAAGGACAATTTTTTTCAACAATATTTCAAAATGTTTATTTTATTTAATACCGGTTCAACCATAAAAATCTTGAATAATCCAACTTTTCAGTTTAATTTACTTTAATAATTTTTTGTTAAAAACTAATCAATTGTTATTAATAATTATGTTCTTATAAATTAAAATAAATCAATTAATTTTTATTTAATATTCTATTTCAATTAAATTTTAAATTTTTTGATGAATAAGGACAATCTTTTTCAACTATATTTCAAAAATTTAATTTTATTTAATTTTAAACTGATCCTACAACTTTCCGATATCAATTGAACATTTTAAACTTTAAATCTCTTATCTTACCTATTTAACTTCAGACTCGGTTCTTAAAACATTCACTGTCAAAATAAAACTAATTAACATGCATCATTTCTAGTTAGCAAAGAGGAACATAAAAAAATAAATTAATATACTTTTTTTCTTCTTAAAATTGCATACACATATTATATGTTATAACTATCCAAATTATCTCCCTACATGTGCTTACTAAGAAAATTGAGACACGGGATAGTATTCTTACCTTTGTCTAATAATTCCAAATCTATGATGGTAAATTTAAGATTTGACGACAATAATTCAACTTTAACATTCTGTTTAGTTTCTTCCAAAGAATATTGAAACATATAATTAGATAATAAGCTGAAATTTTAGCATTTAAATTATGAAAATCGTAGATTTGGACTAATGGTAAAATTTGAAAGAAAGCAAATGTTTAGGTACCAGATTGTCAATTAATCATATTATACATCAAGAGCATGCACTAATTCTTTCACCATATATCTAATCAAGGTGTTTTGACCGACGAAATATGAACAGAAAAACATGACAGAAGAAAAGTCTACGCAAATGATTATCTATGAGTAGAAAAGGTAGAGAAAAAGAAAAAAGAAAAAACAGGGTTGTAAGGTTAAGCAATCTTCATAAGCAAAGCTGGTCTCTCAATGCTCAAGAAAAGAAACAAACCACGATGCGGAATCTAATGAGCAATTTCATCATATGTTTCCTCATCCCTCTATTCGATGTAATTGGCATTCGTCGTTTTGATGGTGTTTTGCTTTGTAAGTTGAGAAAAACTATAGCAATTTTGTTTAATATCAATATCAATATCAACCATCTCCAAGCCTTTGAAAACTTTCAGTCTGAAACATGATGCATGTGGAAGAATTACAAGCCATTTTTGAAACATAGCATATTCTATTCCATATGACAAAGTACTTTGCAGTTTGCACACATTCACACACATATCTATATACAGTACGCACATATTAATTCAAAGTTCTGGCCTTGTCATGAGATAAGAAGTTATGCATGGGAAAATGGGGTTTAAAGAGAAAAGATGCATATGATCATACAAAGAAAAAAGTTCCTTCAGTTTTATTGGAATCATTACTGGATCTAATCGTTCCTTTATCTTCTATCAAACACTGGAAAAAGCCACGCTAGAGAAAATTTGGAGAATGGAAAATTGCAGAAGAACTTTTGTTGTTTACGAACCACAGCTAATAACAAGATTGAGCTTATCAAGAAAGCATAGATGAAGAGGTGATTATGGCTTCCTAAGAATGTTTTGGGCTTAGACATTGATCAGCTCGTGAAGATCTGACAGATAAAGGGTAGGAAACAAAGCTGATTATGGATATTGGTTGCATGAAAATGGGAAAACCCTAGTTTGCCATGTTTGATTGTACCCGTTCAGTTTGCATATAAAGGACATGTTACTATAGGTTGGTAGAAAAAGTCGAAATCTTTCCGAAACATTCCGATCGGGAACTTCTGACCTGCGCGATTACTGCTTGTCTGAAAAACAACATGAAAGCTTTTGATTGCATGCCATAAATATGTTTGGAGAGCAATTAATACCCTTCTGCCAACAGTTTCCAACAAGAATTAAAGCTACCAGAATTCTTAAACATTTCTGCTGTTAAGAATATCACACACACACACACAGAAAAGAAAAGAAGCTATATCTGAAAATATCTTTTTCAAACCAAAAACAAAAGACATCCCACATACGTACGACCATCATATGTTGTTGTTGATGCGTGGGGTAACCATCTAACAACTAAATACGATTTAATTAACGAACCTCACAAGCAAATATATTAAATGCAAACAAGTAATATATGTAGTAATTAAAGCGATGGAAAATGAGAGAAAAAACACCGCCACCAAGAAAACTTTCTACTTATTAATCTTCATCTTCTGGATTTGCTTAATCTAGCAAATGATCGGACCGAGACGCTTGATTCCCCGAATAGTTGTTTTGGATCCTTTGGGAGACAAAGACCCTTCAATCCATTATCATCACTGGCAAAAAGGGGGTTTCATATGACAACGAACTTGGTTGCACCCTTCTTCATGTGTAGTAACCCTGATTTTATCTTCTTGTTCTAGTGGGTTTTCCTGTGTCGATATTGGGTTGTGGGATTCGTGAGTACTAAAAAGAGAGAGGAAGATAATGAAGGAGGTGGCGAGGATGTAATGATGAAGAATCAGTGATAAGAACATGGAGGATGAGGAAGAAGAGAGCATGATGATTGCTGTTGGTTGTTGCTGTTAAAAGGCAGAAGAAAAATCCAAAGTATTGCCTGCCATCTCTCTCTCTCACTAGCTATAGAGCCTTTAGAGAATGGGAGATGGAGATAACAGAGACGTAAGTAGAGATAAGCCAGCCAGGCTTCTCTCTCTATCTCTCTCCGTCTCTTTCTCTTCCTCTCTATGTGTTGTCTGTGGCTTATGTGGAGAGAATTATCACAAAAATCATAGTGCTAGCTTTTTCATTTCTCAGGCTCTCTCCTATTCTGTTTCTGCTCTCCAAGAAAAAGGATTGGACCCATTTGTTTTTAATCCTTATGGGGAAGAGCCTCTCAGGTTGTATCACTTATTCTTTGCTCTTGTTCAATCGCACAAACAACCAAACCAAGTTGCCATTGTCACGCCTAGTATATGTTCATCCACATAACGCGTCAAATCATAAGATAGATAGACCAACATCGCATAAATACAACAGGAGAATTTTCGTTAGTAGAAAAAATCTTTTGGCTTGAATCTTATAACAAGGGGTAAAAGTGATGAATTGCGGGTTGGACGAACTTTCACAATGTAGGTGTAGTGTAGGCGTGCAGGGATTGACTAGTAGACCAAAGTTTCCAAATTTTAAGTTTCAATAGTATTTTATTCTACACAGTAAAAAGGCTGTTTATGACTGCTTGCTGAGAATATGAACATGCTAACTATAAGCTTTATTGGGTTTAGTTAAAGGTGTAGGAATTTGGCAGGCCAAATGTGTGTGTACACACACACATATATATATATATATATCTAGAGTGAGTACAGCGGACAGAGCCTGCAAAAGCATTTCCTCCTAAACTACGCTTACTACAAGAGCAAAAATAGTTGTTGCTGTTCCTCAAATGCAACGATCTTTCTGTCAAAAGAGAAGCTTTTATTTTGGAAGATCTAAGGATTACAGCCAAGCATAAGATTCCCATATAAGCATATTTTGAAATTGTGTCACTTCATCAACTCGCAACTGATTGTAAGATCTAGGTTGTAGATACTCCCCTACTCTTGATGTTCATGTATATCTTATTCTATTCTCCTAATATTCCTCATCTATGCGTAATCGATTTCTACAACTTTCATGCCTACAACATTCCCCTCTGGCCACCTATTTCTGCGGCCGAAATTGTAAAATTCCCCCCGAAAAAAGTGTCAAAAGATTACGTTAGTTGCTTTAATTTGGGTCTTCAGCCTAACCCTAACCTATGATTGTGCTTTGGAATTGGACTCCTAAATTAAGGTGAGTGACACTACAGGAAACTCAAGCCTCAGTAGCTACAAAGTCTTCGGTTTTCTACTTTTATCATACACTCTACATATCAAAAGGTCCCCCTGGAAATGTTTTCCCCCTTCAATTGACCTTATTGGTCTAAAAGGGTCAAGAGGTGAGAAGCCCTAAATTTTGGAATTAAGGGTATATGCACTTTTGGTCCATAATAATTGATAATAAGATGAGACAACACTGGTTGTGATTAGGGCAAGGAAATGACCCTTGAACCTTTCTCCAAGAGGCCAACATCACTTTAGGTTTGACCCTGACAAAGTCACCCACTTACTCCTCCCACTTTCTCCATTATAGAAGAGAAGAAACTTTGTGGCAAACCAAGCAAGTTTTGATGGAAAAGCTAGCATATATCAAGCTTTAGAGAAAAGTGACGAAAATTTTTCCTGAGAGATTCAAATCCTTTTAGCACCCAAGAAAACAAAACCCCACCAAACATGAAAAAGTTCACAGTTTGCATGTCTCCTAGTCTTTATCAATGCTTGCTATAAAGCATCCATAAACTACTGGCACCCATATGTTGTTTCTCACTCTCTGTCTTTTGAAATTTCTCGCTATTAATCCATCACGCTATCGCTATGCTTCCACCAAAAACGAGTAATATAACCCTATCTTTCTCAATATGATGCTGTGGAAGGGATGCCAAGAAATAGGTTGAGTAAAAAAGTTGACACCTTGTGAATGATGGTACTTGGTAGCGCAATGGACGCATACAATTCATATCAAATCAAGCACAAGTGTATAGTATTGAAGCTGCAGCTTGGACCCACAACACTTCTTTCTCCTTTCTGCGATTCCACTGGGGCAGTAGGTGGTGTGGCTCCTATGACAAAACAGTGAAAGTTTTTTTATTTTATTCCAAGGTACTGTCCCTTGTTTGGTTCCAAATATTCTGCTCATCATCATTGCAACTAGAAAGTGGTTGACACCTCCCCAGGTCCTAACTAATGAAAGTTTTTTAATGAATACACACATGGAGCCTTCTGTTGCCCTATGCACCCCCTGCCATGTTCCTGCTTTCTTTCTTTTTTTTTTTTAAATGGATTTTAAAACATTGTATATTTTGAAAATGATCTTTCTATTAATTTTTATGAAATTATTTTAATAAAAATTAATAGTTATATAAACTCTTTCAAATATTAATAATTAATGATATAAAAATTTATGTTAAAAATAATTTGACAAAAATGTGATAAACTTAATTAATTAGTTAAAATAGGTCTGATGTGTATAAGGATTAAGGCCCCTATGGGGTGATTGAGTTAGTAGAGTGAAGAGGCATCAAGTTAAAGATCCTGTGTTCGATTCCCTCTACTTATATTTTTTAGATTGAACCTGTCGTACAGGACTTGTCTAGTGCGAAGTACCACGTGATTTGTAGGCTATTATATCAATTCGGAGGTTTATCTAATGAACATCTAAAAGATAGCAACTACGAATTCTTTCGTTTCAAAAAACAAGTGTATAAGTATTTATAGTTTCTAGAACATGTGGTAAGTCACGTTAATTTAACGGAAATAATAACGTTAGGTTAAAATTGAAAAAAGTTAAAGTTTGAATATTTAATTATTATTTTTTATAAATTAAGAATTATTTAATTGGGTTGGTCTGATTACTAGCATGAAATTAACTGTGTCTGCTAAGAAAGCCCATTCGGTATGCTGAGTTTTGATTTTTTCATAGTACAGAGCCCAGTGGGATGGAGCTGACGTTTCATCTCTTTTTGGGAACTTCCATTAAGCACTTGCGGTGCTTAAGCACTTGCGTTTCTAAGCACCGCAAGTGCTGCGTTTTCCTTACCTTTACTGGCTTGTCATATGTTCAACTCGCTAGACGGGGAGCAGAGGTTTTGTTTTCATCTCAATTCGTGGCCTTGTTCAATTTGCTTGTAGCTATTACTTGCCTCTTTTGGAAATGAAATTGTAATCCTACAAAGCTCGTAATTTGAATATTTTGTGAAAATGCATTGTGCTTGCTGTCATAGAGTTGTGAGGTGGTGTATGAAACGAGGCCATTGAGAATTGTAAGATATTTGTAACTTTGATTTTGTTACTTTGATGTTCATAATTTTGGAACCTTGAGGTGACAGCATATGACATAATGCTAATTAGTTGTTGCGGTACTTTCAAGTTTGAAATGATTTAAATGCATAGGATAGAAAAAGAATTTATTGCCTTAATAACCCTGTGTTATTCATAAGTTGCTAAAAGAACCCTGACATATAAATATTAGGAAAAAAAAACCCTGAGTTAAAATTTTATTAACTCACAGCCCCTTAACAACACACGGCTAAGGGTTTTTTTTTACAGCAAAATTGAAAACATAAGGTTAATAGAGTAACATTTTATATCTCAGGGTTTAATTAGCTACTTTCGTATAACACAAAGGTCGCTACAATAATTTTGTCTTTATTAGATTAATAAAGTTATAGGAAACACACAATCGATAAGACTAAATAAAATTTTTCCTAAATTATATATCTAAAATTGCTTGTTATAAATAATTTATCAATAAATAATTTACAAATTTATTTACATATTAACATTATTGTATTTTTTACATTTTTATTCCACAAATATAACAAAATTAAGAAACTCGTGTAGCTGCAAGTTGATTACTCCAAGTTATATATTGCTGAAATTTATATTAAAACTAGATCATAGATTAATTAATTAATGTAGTTTTAAATTGTATAAACTTCTAATTATTTTATAGTTATTAATAAATTTATTATTTCAGGTTTAGAATAATCAATTAATTCATGTTAATAATATAAAAGTTACAAACTTAACCAAGTAAATATTTATTTTCCAAAAATTCATTTCACTTTTAAGTTAATATTTTAATATACTTGCACTTAATCTTTATGTTTACTTCATAAGCCAATACATTTACTTTTATTCTCTTAATATAGAAATTTAATATTAATTAGAGTATGTGATTAGGCTAAATTATAATTTATATAAATATATAAGTTTGTATTTTTTATTTTAAATAGACTTGTCAACACTTTTATGAATAAATTACTTTTAAATAAAATTATTCTTTTTTATTTTTATAAAATTATTCTATAGAACTAATGTATTAAAATTTCAAAATAACTAAATTCGTCATCATCATTAACAATAACAACAACCAGTTGACCCTCACACAAACGCGGGATGTAAGGATGTTTGATAGTATGCAATCTTATCCCTATTTAGTAAAGAGACTGTTTTGACCTACATGCAAATATGACATGAAAATATTACAAAAAAGTAAAATAAACATTAAAGATGTAATAAAATAACTAAATGCATTAAAAAATCTTAGGATAAAGTAATAATAAATAATTAAAATAGAATAACTACAGCTTCAGGAAAAAAAAAACTACAAATCTTCATTAGGTGATGCAAGTTTAGAAGACAACGTTATTAAGAAAATAGCAAGACAAATATACTTGATATTCTGCAAAGTTTTGCTTATATCTGATATGCTGCAAAGTTATGCGTGCATGGCCATACTAATATGCTCTGTATCATTCCAATTTTATCGGATGTCCCTGAAGGGGCAACCAGTAGCTATGACGTCCTAATAATTAAAGGCTAGTTTGCTACTTTAAGTTAACGATGTGGTTTTATTCAAGTTACTTAGACGAAACGACAAACCACTACATCGTTTTATTAAAAACTAAATCAAACACGTGGCTTCACTATCGAGACATGTCTCAACTCGAGCAATAATTTATTCGTAGCAACGAAAAGACACATGCACCCACACATTTAATGTAGATGACTATGCTATGATATGATCAGTTTCTGAAGGACTCAACATAGGAAGCTGAGATCAAACTTCCTCGTTGATAGGGAGTAGCCCAGTATTACTTATAACAAGTACTATTTAGATTCTTAAAAGCCATGAATGATCAGATCATAAAAATACAATCTTTATCTAAAAATATGTATCTAAGGAAACCCACAACAAACTAGGGAGCAAAAATTAGAACTTCAGCAAAAAGAAAATTACGAAGAAGATATAAATGTGAAGAGTACTTTTAAAATCACCAAATCATTAACTATTCGATTGTTTGCATCAATCTACCGTTTACACCAATAGTTTATTGTAACAAGTAAAATACAACCAATAGTGCAATGAAAATAAATCAAGTAACAGTTCATAAATTAAACAGATCTAAGCCGCTTAAGCTTACCATAGCCATGGTGGCATAGTAGAGAAAGGGAATTTGTTGAAGTAAAACCTCTTTCCTCTTTTCACATTCAAATGTAGAAAACTCAAAAGTGGGGTCACTCACTTAAAACAAATAAATGGAGACGAGAAAGCTTTAGTTACTCGTACTAATGGCAGTTGACAACCTTTTGCAAGATAGAGAGGCAGCTACAAAGATAATCAGGTTTCATCTAGAAGGAATGTGTCAGCTACAAAAATTAGTAACGAACGTACATATAACTGCCACTGTTAACCAATAAGAGGCAAAACTTACAGCAAATATTGCTTAAGTTGATGGGCACAAAGTAGTGATGGGCACAAATAAATAGATTGTGATTGTGTTCTTACTATTATTCAAGTGTTCCATCCATACAAGCTTTTAGGCTGCTTAGAGACAAAGGTGAAACAGAACATTTGACTTCAAACTCTGTCAACTTCTCAACTTGTACATTGCTGGCTTCAATTTCTGCGTCTCCTATTCGTCATCCTTCTTTTTCTTTGTGGGACCACCATGAAAGTCTCTGCAAACCATCCGTAGTGTATGGTGGTCACAATGTGCCCAACCAGTAATCCAACAAGGAGTCCACAAGCATAACCCATTAGAATTGGTTTCCATCCGAATTTAAATTTGGAACTGGACTCTTCATCCTGTTCTGTGGTCAGTTCCTCACATTTCCAGG
>JANZLC010040459.1:0-17098 GCA_026413385.1 Erythroxylum gracilipes
TTATTTTTATAAATTTTCAAATTTTCTACTTTTACAAATTTATAAAAATAATTTTCTCATCAAATATTTTTTCAAATGTTTACTAATGGTGCTTTAGATTTCTTTTTAAGTATAACAATTACCTAGGTGAAGGACAAGGTTTTACTTTTAGTAAAGTGATTACGAGGGGAATGGGCAAGCATTACCAGAGCCACTAGATGTATTGTGCTAAGAAACTCAGGTAATAAAATAAGAACTGAAAGGATTAAGTTTCGGGAGAAAGAGAGGAAGTACAATAGAGGCTATGGAAGAGGCTAGTAAGGATGAAAAAATATACCCAACCCGACCCGTGATTAACGTGTTTAGCGTCAAACTAGGGCTAGGTATGGCCCGTGACATTTCTTCTACCGACAAAATGATGTCGTTTTGCTTTAAGAGTAAAACGACGTTGTTTAAGATATAAGACAGGCACACTCGCCCCTACCCCTCAGCCTCGTGCCTGTCTCCATTTCCCTTCGTCCCTGAGAACTCACAGTGTCACCCAATGACCCAGTTGCTTTCACAATTTCACTCTCACTCACACAGCACTTTTCACTTCTTTGTTCTTCTTCTTCGTTTCACTTTGTTCCTTCGATCTTCTTCCTCGTATATCATCTTTCGTGGCAACGTCGAAGGTAAACTCTTATTCTCTCTTTTGCCAATTTGGTTTTTTTGTTGTCTTTAGATGTGATGTGACTAATTTGAAAACTTTGTATGTTAATATTGGGAATATAAGATAATGCTTGTAATGTGTTTGACGAAATGCCGTAGATATTAATGTGTTTGATTTCACACTTCAAACCATTTTTACCACTACGTTAGTATTGTGATCTTCTATTTCTATTAACCCCGGTGCTTGTGAGTATGAAGTTAATCTTGAGAAGCATATGTCATATTTGTAGTTAATTGTGATGACATGAAGTTAATCTGTGGTGTTACAAACTCCAATCATCATTCCTCTTGTTAATCTGTGATGTTATGAAGTTAATCTGTGATGTTGCAAACTCCAATCATCATTCATCTTGTAAAACGAAGTTGTCTTCAGGTGAGTGATTTGAATCATAGTGCATAACCTCACTATTGGTGTTTCACATTTAGTAATTCTAGTCTTTTCTCTATATTTTGTGGTTTGGTTTTGAAAATTGCATTGTAAACAAAACTATAATAAATTTAGGAGATTTAGTTAACCCATACCATTTGCATATTAGTGATAACAAATGCAAGATACAAAGAAACAAATCAACAGAAATCATTGTGAACGATTCAACATAAAACGATGATTACATTAGGATCATTTAACTAAATACAGTGGGATCGTGATACATAACAAACCAAATTGGTGTGTCATACAAGAAATATTCCTCATTCTAGTCAATATATTGCCCAAAGACACCTAAGGCTAAAGAAATAGAAAAGGTGAGATGTTAAAGAACACAAAGGAGTGATTCATATACAGATCAGCTTCCCACACTTCAACCTCTCCTTACTCTCACCGCCCTCTAATTTAATGGTTTCAAATAGAAACCACTTGGCCCTTTTGGCTTCTGGCTTTATTGGTTGACTTAGTCTTCATGATATCAATGGCTAGCTGTAGCTAGTTCCAAATCCTTTTCTTTACTTTATAAGAACATTTATGAATTGACATTGTTGAAATTGAATTTTGATTGCTGATTATTTTTCAGTCCCTAGACTGAAATGATACATCCTTATAATTTTGAGACACAATTATACATGTATGGTGGTTATATAAGCGGACATGTTAGATAGTTTGCTCCACCGATTATGAGGTACTTGACATATAATTGAGCTAATATAGGATTAGTACTAGGATAATTTCAATTGCTAGAGTTGGCCATTAGGATTAGCTTGGAGTTGTTCTACAAACGGTTGAAGAGGCAACTTGGATAGCACGTCATGCATTAGGTAGGCCCTATGGGTGGAGAACCACTTTAATGTCTAGCATACATCAACCTAACTTACTTGGACATTCTAGCATATTCAAAGTTCAAACATTCTTTGGTTTTCTTAAACATTTTATGTTATACAAAATATTTTAACTAGAATGTAGGCAAATTATTTTTATTAAGAATGTGTCATTTTTCTAATACAATTTTATTTCTAACCTCAAGTATTTATATGTATTTTTCAGATGGATCAACATATTCCTTTAGTTAAGAGTTCTAATCCAATACCAGAGGTAGAAGTGGAAACTTCTATTCTGACACCAAGTGACGATAGAATTTTAAATAGAACTCAAGTTAGTCAACATAAAAGTGAAGTTTGGAACTACTTTAAGAAGACTATAGCGATTGACAAAATTGAAAAAGTAGAGTGCAATTATTGTCATAAGTTTTATTCAAGTGGTTCGAAAGGTGGAACGTCTCATTTAAAGAGACATACGGAATCATGTACTAGAAGGAAGATGGTTTTAGGAGGTCAAACATTTTTGACTTCTAACCTTATGAAAGGAAAAAATGAAATGACCGTAACAACTTTTGACAACAACAGATCAAGAATTTTGATGGCTAATATGGTTATTGGAGATGGACAACCATTGTCTATGGTTGAAAGCAAGAGATTCAGAATATTTCTTAATTCACTCAAATCAACTTGTAAGGTTCCAATCAGAATACGTTGAGGAATGATATTTTTAAAATTTATGAGGATAAGAAGAGAGAAATATTAAGAGCGTTGTCGAGTGTTCAGGGACTAATTGCCATAATAACGGACATATAGATAGCCGATAACCAAAAGAAGGGTTACATGGTAGTGATGACACATTATATTGATAATGATTGGAAATTATGCAATAGACTTTTGAGGTAATTTATATTCTTTAATTTATTATCATTTACTTTTTTCATTATTTTATGAATTTATGATTCATGTTGGTATGCTTTTTTATGATAGGTTTATTTATGTGCCAACACCACATACAAGTGAAAAATTGGCGAACGTGTTGAAAGACTGTTTGATGAATTTGAACATCGACAATAAAGTATCCTCCATCACAGTTGATAATTGTAACACAAATGATGCTATGATTGATAAGTTGAAGGGTAAGATGTAGGTTGGGAGTTTATTGGCTAGAGATAAGTTATTTCATATGCATTGTTTTGCGCATATTCTTAACTTGATTGTGAAGGTTAGGTTGGAGATGATAAAGGAAGCAATAGAGTATATTCAAAATAGTGTTTTATATTGGAGTGCAACTCCTAAAAGAATTGAAACTTTGAAGATGATGCACAAATTTTATGCGTTCCCAATTTAAAGAAGTTGGTTTTGGATTGTCCTACCAGATGGAACTCAACTTTTAAGATGTTGGAGTTGACAATCCCATATGCTCAGCTATTTATTAGACTAGATGAAAGGGATTCTCAGTATACCTGTGTACCATCAGAGGATCAATGAGACTTGGCTAGAGAACTTTGTATGAAGTTGAAATTATTCAATAATTGAACTAAATTATTCTTAGGAACAAAATATCCAACTTCGTACCGTATCTTTAGCATTATGTCCAACACAAAGCATGCTTTATCATTGTGGATGTTTGACTCCAATGTAGTGATTCGGACTATGGCAGAGCAAATGACGAAGAAGTTTAATTCTTATTGGTCTATGGTTGGAGATACTGTTGCAATATTATATATGTTAGACCCGAGATACAAGATGAACGGGGTTGAATATATTTATAATGTATTGTACACTGGTGAAGCTTAAAAACATCTACGTACCATGAAATAATTATGGTATCAATTGTTTAATCATTGTGAAGTCAGAATGCAAAAAACTCATGATCGGGATCTTAGTAGTGTTGCAAGCAGCTTATGTTCAACTGCAGTTTCAAGTTCGATCTTTTCTTCTGACCCATTATTGACAGATTCTCTTTCAAATTTTTTAAAATAGAAAAAAGTTAGGATTTCTTACAATACGATGGAGTTAGATAATTTTTTTTCCATAGATTGTGTTCCTGAAACTAAAGGTGTGCACATAATTATTCGATCTTGCAAGCCATTGCATGGGACTTGTTAGCTATTTTATCATCAACTGTTAACTCAGAGTTTGCATTTAGTACTAGTGGTCAGGTCATTACTCCTCATAGTAGTCGACTTCACTATCGCAATATGGAAGCTCTTATGTGTGCTCAAAGTTAGTTAAATAATGAAAATATTGATAGTAAATTCTTTTCTTTTTTATATATTTATTTTATCTATCTTTATATTATCTTATCTAATATTGTGTTTTTATTTTCCTACAACCACAGGTATTAATGCGGAGGGGACTAGTGAAATTAATCAACCAATTGAAGGTTATTTTGATCAAATATATGAAGATAAAGGTATTTTTAAAATTCTTTTTATATAATATTACATTACTAAATATTCTTATTATATTATATGATTGGATCCAAACTGTTGACAATCTTACCAACCAAATACAATTAGTCAATAAGACGATGCTCTCTCAGTTTCCACTCTCTAGTCTATCTAGTATGATATTATCTTAATTTTGTAAATTTTATCTTTTTTGTAAAATGATTTAAATAATCATTCGATTTTCTATATTTAATGAATTTGGTTTTATCAATTCTTTTTTGTCTCTTATAATAATTAATAAATCAATTAATTGAATTGAAATTCTTAACTATAACTATTAAATTAATGACTTTTCATACAAATTTCTAATTAATTGAATTAAATTTCCTAATTAATCATACCAATAAATACATCTCAAGATTTTAATTTTAAAATGTATTTTCTCATTAATGATATGTAAATGTACGTAGTACCCTTCAATTTAAACCTGACTTAGTGACTTTTAACACAATTTGTGTTAATATTTAGCTCATTATAACTAAGATATTAATTAAAACATTAAGAAGTTGATGATGTTATGCTTTCATTTAATGACTTATAGTTTTATTCAAATGAAATATTAAGTGGTTTAAATAAAAAAGATATAAATATTTTGTAATTTAATATTCAATAAATTAATAACTTTATTATATCATAATTATATGTTGTTATAATTTAAATTGTGACATAATATATATTAAAAAGAAAAAAGGTGAAAATCTTACAAATTTTATGAAATATGGTGTGCTTATAACACTCTAAGGATGAGAAGAATTTAAAATAAAACCTACTTCAAAGTTTTGAGTAAAGAATTATTCTTGACAAACTTTTAATTAGAGTGACCTATGAATAAATATTCTAATATTAGAATTTAGAAAGGCGAAAAAATATGAATATAAATTTAGATTAATTAGAATATAATGATCTTAGAAATAAGTAAAAGAGCTATTTTCAAAAGTAATAAAATAATAATATATAAAAACATATCAAAAGTATTTATAAAGTGTATTCTAGTTTTAATAAAACAATATTATTTTCAATATAATATACTATACGTATTTGTTTTTGTAACTCAATTACTTTTATAATCTTTTGAAATTGAAAAATTAGGATTAATAAAATGATTATTTCATTTTAAGATTAATATAAATACATATATGCATAATGTATATATTGTGAAAATATGAAAAATAAAATAAAAAGTTTAAATGCGTTAAGAGTTGATATTAATTCTTTTTAATATGTTTAATAAAAATATAAAATTTTACAATGATTATTTAATAATAGATATAATATGAAAAGACAATAATATTTATAGAAGTAAAAAAATCAACAATAACTAAAAGTTACATGTATAATTATTATTTTAAGTATATAATTTACAACAACAACATCAATTAAGAGTTTTGTACATAATTATAAAAACATTAAAAAGTTTGAAAATATTATATTATAAACTTAATATATGTATTTGAAAAAATCATATTAAAAGAATTATAATAATTTTTTAAACATGTAAAAATAATATTTGAAATAAATTATACTTAGATAATAACTATAACTAATTGTTATAATAAAATTACAAAATTAAAATTAAATTAACTTGTTTGTAGGGAATAAATATAACAACATTATCATAGCTACATTTTTTAATAAATATATATTGGTTCATATTTTATATCATTTATTTTATATAAATATTTGAGTATAATTTATAGGAAATTCGATTCAACACTTTATTATAAATCGTTATACTATAATTTATATTTTATGAATTCAAAAAAATATAACTACAAATTTTCCAAATTCTCTAAAAATAAATATATAAAAAATTTTAAATTTTTATTAAACGTTCAGGTTAATTGAGGCCCGACGGGCTGTCAGTGTCCCGCCCGGGCCGACCATGAGTTGGGCAGTTCTAGCTTGCCAGAAATATTTCCCGACCTAAACTCAGCCCGATCTATTGACATTTCTACGTACAAAAATGAATTTTGTAGTTAATAAGATTTAGGAGTCACAATGAAATCGGTCATTTTGATAACTAAAAACAGTCCTATTCGTCTGTTTTCTATCAGCTCCTCATCTGTTTTCTCCAAGAGCTCCCTCGTCTGTTTTTGCCTTTCTTTGTCCTCCAGCAGCATGTTTCCGTCTTTCTTTGTCTTCCAGAAGTTCCCTTGTCTGTTTTCTCTAGAACCTCCTCATTTGTCTTCTTCTCCAACAGCTCCCTCGTCTGTCTTCGTCTGTTTCTGGTTATGTTATGTACAACCTGTCTTGTAAGGAATTATATTATGGGAAAATTTAAATGCAGTGGAGAGAGATAACTCACCTGGAATTAGTCAAAGGTGTAAAGCACATTTTTAAGAGTCTCGTGTAAAAGAACTTCCTTCGAAGCTTGAGCTTTCACAAAGCAACATTTAGGGTGAAAGTGTACTAGACGTTATACCTAAAAGACCAGCGGAATGCATGGCACTCAAATTGCAAATTTTTAACTTTCCCTTTTCATTATCTTGTTATCTTTTCTGTGTTTGTAAGTAAATTTCCTTTATCAGTTTAAGCATAGGAATGGATTACAGGCCTAAAGTTAACATCCTCTCTAGCCTTTGGAATATATTTCTCTAAGGGAGTTTTATGTAGAACAGTATATAGATGATTTCTTTCACATATCGATTTGGCTACTTAATTTTTATAGGAAGGCTGATTTGATTACTTTTTTTTTTTTCTAGAGTACTTTCTAAGAAACGTAAGGTAAGTTTAGGTCGTGAAACGTTGATGTTTGATTCTTTGTTGTATTTAAATATTTGTTTGACATGAAAAGAGATGAGATCATTAATATCTTCATTAATTTTCTGTTCTAACAAAAGAGAACATATTTGACACTTTCTTTTATTTAAGTTAGATGTTAGCATATTAGAGCTTGGATATTTGCATCTTTTGTTCAATGATTTTGAGTTTCATTAGTAATTGTTCCATACCCATTACAATTATAAACAAAAAGTGGGCTATCTATTTGGTCTTGGTTGTTTTACAGTGGAACATCTAACTTTATAGCTAGCAAGGTTATAGGTAAGGTTATCTTGAAGTCATCATGTGATTTGAGGTCTTTTAATTGATTCTTTCTCGAGAGTTTTGTTATGATTGTTAAAAATAATGATATTAATACTTTAATTAAAAATTCAGTCCAACAAGAGGAGTTGAAGCTCATAACAGTGAAAGCACGCATTGAATCAAATCTTATAGTTCTTGCTTTAGAATTTAGAGATATGTCTAAAACTCACTACTTTAATTCTTATGAAAGTTTGAGTAAAATCTTAGATATATGGATTGTAGATATATGCTTGAACATTTTATTAACCTTATTGCAAACTAGTTAGGATGTGATTGAAAGTGGTTTTCATGTTCTTAATCTATAAAAATGAATGTACATGTGGGTTTTGAGATGGGTTGATGCTTCTTATTCTAAGCTAACTCATATTTCTTAATTATAAAACCTTATATTATCATATATCTTATTACAAGGTTTGTCATAGTATGCTAACCAATTGCATTCTTTGGTAGAATTCAAACTTAGTATGTCAACTTAAATTGATTTATCATTATGTTATTTACAACTTAAATTGCATTTAATAATTTAGTAATTTACTTATAATTGTGTAGCTAAATAGAAAAAAGTTGGATGACTCATCGGAAATGGTCCAGTCAATACTTAGAAGGAGTGAAGACTTTTATGAAATTTGTAAAAGATCAAATAGGTTTAGAATGTGAAATTCGTTGTCTATGCATTGATTGCTTAAATTTCAACATTCAAAGTCAAGATGTAGTATAGCACTCGCTAATTTGAGGCATAGATAAATTCTATACTCGATGGATTTACCATGGCGAACGTTCTGAATCAAGTAATGCTAAAAATGTTGATATAGGTGGTGATGGTGATAACAATAATGATATAGATGATAGTGATAATGATATTAATAATGATGTAGATGATGGGATTGGAGATATTTTAAAGGAAGTGGGGAATTATATAGAGACTATAGATGATAATACATTGCCTAATATATTTGGTAGAATTACAACATATAATTTTGAGAAGTTATTGAAAGCTACTCAAGAAGAATTATATATGAGGTGCTTTAATTTCTCATAGTTATCTTTTGTTGTCAAATTGTTGCATTTGAAGGTATATAATAGGTGGGCATGTTAATTGAGTTGCTCAATAATGCATTAGCGATTGGCCACAAATTACCCAAATCTTACTGTAAAGCAAAAAAGTTGTTAAAGAGACCTTGGATTATTATATATATCAATAGATGCTTATAAGTATGATTGTTCTACATTTTGGAAGGATATTAAAGATATTCAAGAATATCCTATTTCTGATACATCTAGGTGGAAAATGGATGATGAAAAAGGAAAAAGAGATACCCAATAAAATCTTAAGATACTTCCCTATTAAACCCTGACTATAAAGGCTTTTTATGTTAACAAAAACAACCATAGATATGAGGTGGCTTAAAAAGAAATGCATTGATAATAACATTATGTGTCATCTATCAGACTCAAAGGCAAGGAAAGAATTTGATGGGAAGTTTCTATAGTTTGCAAAGGATTGTTGTAATGTTTGACTCAAGTTAGCCTCTTATGGATTTAATCCATTTAGTAATATGAGTACTTCTTCGAGTATATAGCCGGTAATTCTTGTACCATACAATTTTGCCCCATATAAGTGAATGAAGGAGCCCTTTTTGTTATTGTCTTTACTTATTTTATGGCTTATTATTCTTGGTAAGGATATTGAACTATACATGCAACCATTAATTCATGATTTAAAACATCTTTGGGAGGTTAGATTAAAAACTTATGATGTTGTTGAAGTTGAAAAATTTAGAATGCATGCGGCTATTAATAGCAAAGTAGAATATAATGAAGCTCCTTTGCACTTGTCAGGAGATGATGTACTTGATCAATTATCACATCTGCAAGAGTTTATACATGACAAACACCTAAGTAATAGAAAGTGAAAAGGGAACTTTTCTTGATCTTAATTGGAATAAAAAAAGCATATTTTTCAATTCGTCATATTGGAAGGATTTGCTATTGATACATAATCTTAATGTCATGTATATTGAAAAAAAGACACTTGTGAGAATATTTTAGGTACTTTAATAGGAATTGATAGCAAATTGAAAGACAAAATTAAGGCTAGATTAGAGTAGGAAGACATGAATATAAGAAAAGATTTGCATTTGAAAAGGAGAGATGATGGGTCATACATGATTTCACCTACATGTTAAAATATGTATTAAAAAAAAGAGAAACAAAATTTTTTGTCAATTTCTTAAATTAGTTTAGTTTTATGATAGGTATGCATCTAATATAGCCCACTGAGTGAATGTTAATGAGGGAAAAATTTTGAGGTTGAAAAGTCATGATTGTTATGTACTTCTATAACAATCACTTTCTGTTAGAAATGCAGAGGAAATGAACATAACTCCTTTAAGTATTGCTATAGGAAGTGGCTTAAAACTAAGATGCAAGCAAGTCTGTAGGAATTTTGTGTGGAAAATGCAAGTGCTACAGTTCTTTACGGATGCGTTCGTCATTAAGTTAGGAGGTTGTGATATGGTCATGGGCGTTCAATGGCTGATCAACCTCAACGGTGTATAGTGTAATTTCAAAACATACACCACAGACTTTCAATGGGAGGGGAGAGATAGTAAGATTAACTGGAAGCATAGAAGAATAAGCAAGGGTGGTTTTCGATAAGAACCTTCACAAGTTGATTAGAAATTCTAACAAAAATACTCTATTCATACTGCGTTTGTCAGACCCCATAGAATTCCACATGCAACATCTTATATTAAATGATGATGCCAACCCTGAAATGAGATAAAAGGTTTGTTAGTAGAATTTGGTGATGTTTTTCAAGAACCAAATCAATTACTACTAAAAAGAGCACGTGATCATGCCATTCATCTCAAGCAGGGAGTGGACACGAAAAATATAAGATCTTACTAGTACTCGGGGGAATAAAATGACACTATAAAAAAGTCTGTGCAAGAATTGATGGAGCAAGGCTTCATCCAAAAGAGTGTCAGTCCTTATGCATCACCAATCATCCTCGTGAAGAAGAAAGACAATTCTTAGAGAATTTTGATTGATTACCGAGAATTATACAAGTATACGACCAAGAGCAAGTTTCCTATTCCATTGATATAGGAGTTATCAGAAGAATTAAAGGGCTCAAGTGTTACATAGTTTGTTATTATTTAGATAATAATTCCCTATTATTAAGGGATACTTAAGTGTTTGATTTAGCTTTATATTTATTTAATTGTGTTGCTAATATGGCAATGTTTCCCGTTGAATAAAAATATTGATATTTCTCCAAACTTCTTTAATACTACTTTGAGTTTATTAGTCTGTAACATTTGGTATCAGAGCTCCATTATGGGGCCTAAATGAATTAGAAGCAGTAACTTATTACATAAGTAGTGATCCAAAGATGGCAACAGAAAGCACATTTATATAGCCAGTTGTTACAAAATTTGATGGGCACTATGGCCATTGGGCAATGCTCATGGAAAAATTTTTGTGATCAAAAGAATGTTGGAGCATAGTGGAGAATGAGGTATATGTAGCAGAGAAGGTAGTGCTTTAACAGAGGTGCAAAGAAAGAATATTGAAAATCATAAGCTAAAAGAGTTGAAGGAAAAAAAAACTATCTATTTCAAGCATTAGATTATTCAATACTTGAGACAATCCTCCACAAGGACACATCTAAAAACATATGGGATTCCATGAAGCAAAAATATCAAGGCAAAATAAGAGTCAAGCATGCACATTTGCAAGCTCTGTGAAAAGAGTATGAGGTTTTCAAAATGAAGGTAGGAGAATATATAAATGAATATTTTTCTGGAACTCTTACAATAGTTAACAAAATGAAAGCAAATGGTGAGAACTATGGATATGCAAAAGTGGGTTCAAAAATTATGAGATCAATGACTCCTAAGTTTAACTATGTTGTGTGTTCCGTTGAGGAGCACTTTAACCATTGATAAATTGCAATGTAGCTTGCTTGTGCATGAGCAGCACATCAATATGAATTCTTTAGTTAAAGAAGCATATGCATGCCTTGAAGATTTCTTCTAGATATCAATTTGGAGGAAGGGGATAAGGTCGAGGAAGCATAAAGGAAAAGGAAGGTTTTGGAAGTGTGAGTACAAGCATATACTGTTCGTCAAAACAAAAGAAGAAGGTAAACTATTAATTGTAAGTTTGTATGTTGATGGTCTTTTTTTCACTGGAATTGATGAATTAATCATTGCAGTTTTTGAAAATGCAATGACGTATGAGTTCAATATGACTGATCTCGAAAAGATGATGTATTTTTTGGTCTTGAAGTGCTGCAAAAATCAAATGGGATTTTTATAGCCAAAAGAAGTATTCAGCAAAACTTCTACAAAGGTTTGGAATGGGAAAAAAGTAATTTTGCGCAAAATCCGATTGTTCGTGGTATCAAGCTTATGAAGGATGATGATGGAGTTAAGGTGGACAAGACTTATTTAAAAAAATTATATAGGTAGTTTGATGAATCTCCCAACTACTAGTCTAGACATGATGTTGTGGTGAATTTAATAAGTAGATACATGGAGAATCCTACTGAGTTTCACTTGCAGGTGATCAAATAGGTGTTAAGATATTTGAAAAGAACAATTGAGTTTGGAGTTCTTTATAAAAAGGGAGGAGATAATGAAATGATTACTTATAGAGATAGTGATTATGTTGAGGATTTGGAAGATAGGAAGAGTACATCAGGTTATTTCTTTATACTTAGTTTAGGAGCAATATAATGGTCATAAAAAAACAACCGGTGGTGAGTTTATCCACTACCGAAGCAGAGTGCATTGTTGCAAGTTCTTGTGCTTGTCAAGCTGTATGGTTAAAAAGGGTGCTAGAAAATTTGGATCAAAATCAAGACAAGTCAATTATTATTCACTATGACAACAACTCAGCTATCAAACTTTCAAAGAACCCAGTCATGCATGGTCGAATTAAGCATATAGATGTGCGTTTTCATTTCCTTCGAGATCTTATCAAGGATGATATTGTGAAATTAGTGCAATGTAGCACAAAAGAACAATCGGCTAATATCATGACTAAACCGCTCAAATTGGATTTTTTCTTAAAGTTACGTGGACTGTTGAGGGTACCTTCAGAGATGTAAACTGAACACTTACAAGAATTCAGTTTAAAGGAGGATTTATTACATAGATTGTTATTATTTACATAATAATTCCCTATTATTAAGGGATTCTTAAGTGCTTGACTTAGTTTTATACTTATTTGATTGTGCTGCTTATTTCTCGTTCTGTTTGTTATGTAAAGGTTATATATATGGCCACATTTCTCATTGAATAAAAATGTTGATATTTCTCCAAACTTCTTTTATACTACTTTGAGTTTATTAGTCTATAAAATTTAGCTGGTACTCCATGTTGGACTTCCAGTCTAGGTAACACCAGATCCAGATGAAGGAAGAAGACGTGCAGAAAACAACGTTCCAAACATATGAGAGTCTGTTTGAATTCTTGGTGATGCCCTTTGGCCTCACAAACGCTCCTTCCACTTTTTAAAGCCTATCTGAATAAATTTTTTCTTTTTTTCTTTGATGATCTTCGTATTTACAATACCTATTTCTAGCAATACCTGGAGCACTTGTGACTGATTTTAGGAGTCTTAAAGCAACAATGATTATTTATTTAGGGAAGCAAGTGTGCATTTGGTGTAAGACAGGTGGATTACCTCGGGCATTCTATTTTAGAGAGAGGAGTGTCCACAGATAGACGAAAGGTAAAAATCATTCAACAGTGGCCAAAATAGCATACACTAAAGGAACTCCAAGGATTTCTAAGATACTACAGGAGATTTATAAAACATTATGGAATTATCAGGAAGCCATTGAATGTGTTGTTAAAGAAGCAAAAGGCTAAGAAAGAGGAGAAAAAAAGGCGTTCAAACAACTTAAGGAAAATTTGACGAAGGCACTAAGGTTATTGCTACTAGATTTCACCAAACCTTTCATAATTGAGGCAGACGCCTGTGACAAAGGTATAGGATTTGTGCTTTAGCAGGACAGGTGTCTTATAGCATTTCGAAGCACAACACTGACACCCAAGCACTATGGACTCTCCACCTATGAGAAGGACTTTCTAGCCATCATCAAGGCAGTAAAGCAATGGCACCATTACCTAAACGGGAGGTTTTTTGGGTGCAAATAGACCATCGAAGCTTGAAGTACCTCCTAGAGCAATGCATCTCGACACCATTCTAGCAAAATTGGCTCTCAAAACTTATCAGCTACGACTTTAAAGTAACATATAGGAGCGGAAAAGAAAATATAGCAATAGATGCCCTGTCCTGAATCTTAAGCCGACAATTATTAACAATTTCTATGTCGCTCATACAAGCAACATTAATGGAAGAGATTCATGAAGGCTAGGAAAAAGATACCACTATAAAAGATCTCGTAAGGAATCTGGAAAGACAAGAAATGCCCTCTGGTAATTATGAATGGAAGGATGTAATGATAAGGTGGAAGGGAAGAATTATGGGTGGTTGTGATAAGGAGCTTCGAAAGAAAATTATAACAATTGCTCATAATAGCCCTTAAAGGGGAGACTCCAAAGTGATGGCAATGATCAAGGAGATACAAAGCCTTTTCCATCGGAAGCAAGTGGCCAAGGATGTTAGAAATCACGTCAAAAACTGTGTTACTTACTAATGGAACAAGCATGATCATGCATGTATCATGATGTTATCTATCTATCATACACACAATTAAGCACGAAACTATTGGAATTGTAAAGAACAAAGTTTAGAGAGAGAAAGCTTAAGGAAACAGGGACAAACAGAGCAAGCTACAAGAACTCAACAACACGTTGAGAAATGTTTGTTTTTATTCAATATCAAAGTACAAACGCATGTATACAATTTTTATGAATTCACAGTATTTATAACACTCAGTTTTCTAACTACCATTTAACAACTAACCCAACTAACTCTTCTTGAATTTCTTTAACACTATTCTTGTACGTCGTTTGCATGGTGCTGCACGAAGTGATCCGACACTCTTACCTGAATTTATGAGACATTCTTCCTACATACTCCTCCTTGGATTAGAAATTCAACTTCTGAATTCCTACCAATTTCCTCAACTGCTCGAAGCGTGAAACATTAAAACCTTTTGTAAACAGATCTGCAGCTTGATCATCCGTATGAATATACTTAGGCTTCAGCTCCCCTTCTTGTTGTATATCCCTTAGATAATAATATATAAGCTTGAAATGCTTAGTTTTACCATGAAAAACTGAATTCATTGAAATTGATATTACTGCCTGATTATCAAAGTATATCACCGTAGCTCCTGTCAAATGAACCTGTAAATCCATAAGTAATTTTCTAACCCATATCACCTACTTTGTTGTTGCCGTCGCTGCAACCAATTCAGCTTCAGCTGTTGAGAGCGCCACCAAGTCCTGCTTCTTTGAAGTCCATGAGAAACATGTTGAACCCAATCTTAAACAATAGCCAGTAGTACTTTTCATATCTTCTGTTGCTCTACCCTAGTCGCTATCTACATAACACATAAGCTCGCATCTCCCAGTCTTCTCACACACCAAACCATAATCGACCGTCCCTTTTAGATATCTTAAAACTCTTTTCACAGCAACTAAATGTTGCTTTCCAGGATCACTCAAATATCTGGAAAGCACACTAATAAAGTACAAAATATCAGGCCTCGTAGTCGTAATGTACATTAAGCAACCCACCATACTCCTATAATTCTTCCTGTTCACTTCATCTCCATCTTCCTTCTTCACTAATTTTTCTTTCGGACAAATTGGAGTTGATACCTGCTTACATTGATCCAACTTAAATCTTTTCAGCACATCACAAATATACTTCTTTTGACTTACAGTGATAGATCCCTCATACTGAAGTACCTCCATCCTCAAGAAATACTTCATCATTCCGAAATCAGTCATTTCGAAGGCTCTACAAAATTGATACTTCAAAGACTCTATCTGCTCTTCTGAACTTCCAGTTAGCATCAAATCTCTCTGTTGTATCCTCACAACAATGTTGGCTCACTACAACTTCACTTGAACTCAATCTCCAAGAGGAAAGCATCAATTTTGGAGTACCAACACCGAGGGGCTTGCTTCAACCCATATAGAGCCTTGTTTAATTTATACACCCATTCTTCCCTTCCTTCTATCACAAATCTTTCTGGCTGTTGAACATAAATCTCTTCTTGTAAAACACCATTGAGGAAGGCAGATTTTCCATCCAGTTGATGTACCTTCCACTCTTTCTCAGCTGCAAGTGCCAATAAGAGTCTAATCATTTCAATACTTTCTACTGGAGCAAATGTCTTTCCAAAATCCACACCTTTGTGCATAACCCTTCACAACCAACCTTGCTTTGAGTTTATTGACTGAACAATTTGGATTCAACTTTGTTTTAAACGCCAATTTCAACCTAATAACTCTCTTATCTGGAGGTTTTTCTACTAAAGTCCATGTTTTATTCTTGTTAATCATAGAAATCTCTTCCTTCATAGCTTCAAGCCATTTCAAATTCTGCAAGGCTTCTTGAACTCTAGAAGGCTCTAGTATTGCTTCATTGGTCATTTCATAGATTTCTGCCAAGCTTCTTGTCCCTCTCACTAGTACATGATCATAATCATCGTCTGACCCTTCTGGAATAAGCTCCTTCATTCCACCCATTCTAATCATGCTGTAACTCTGGATCTGCTTCTTCTCTTGGTTCTACCTCTTCCTCATCATCATGATTGCCTGAATTATTTGTAGCTGATGGGATATTCAAAGGCAGTATAATTGTATGCCTTCCAACCCCATTTATCTCCTTTTCTCCAGACCAACTCCAGTGCTCATTCTCAAAGAAATGTACATCCCTACTCACTTTTATTTTCTTATGATCCGGATAATACAATATGTACCCTTTACTAACCTCAGAGTATCCCACAAAGATTGCAGCTTTAGTTTTGCTATCAAGTTTATTTCTTTTGGCTTGAGGAATTAGAGCACTACATAGTGATCCAAATACTTTCAAATTCCTCAGCTTTGGCTTGACACCATGCTGCATCTTATGCAGCGTCAACTCGAGTGTACAACCTGTTCAGCAGGAAGCAAGCAGTGAATGTAGCTTCTGCCCAAAATTCCTTCGGAAGTTTATTCTCCTCTAGCATACACCTTGCCATTTCCACCACAGTTATGTTCATTCTCTCCACAACCCCATTTTGCATTGGGGTGTAGGGCGTGGTAAGTTGATGATTGATTCCTGCAGCTTTACAGATCAATTCAAAATCATTAGAAGTAAATTCTGAGCCATTGTCTGTTCTTACAGACTTAATGCTCAGTCCAGATTGGTTCTCTATAAAAGCTTTAAACTCCCGAAAAACTCTTGCAACCTCTCCCTTGCTTTTAAGGCAAAATATCCACGTGGAACTTGAGTAATCATCTATGATTAGCAAGAAGTATCTGCTTCCATTCAGTGATGCAACCGGTATAGGACTACATACGTCCATATGTAATAGCTGAAGTGTTGGACCCCGAACTTTTCTTAGAAGTTAGAATTATTAAATGAAATTAAATGAGGGATTGGTGGTGATTTATTCTTGTGCAAAGGAAAGGAATTCTTGA
>JANZLC010040471.1:0-17093 GCA_026413385.1 Erythroxylum gracilipes
ATATATCTTTACATGTATCATGTGAATGATTGCAAATAATTATTGAATTGTGTTGATATAGTGATATGTAATGTTTGTGTACATGTTGATGATATGAATGATTGAGATGAATGATTGGATTATTCTGAAATGATTATATGAAATGTTTGTAGTTCATGATGTGCTTGCTAGAATATGATATATTTTGTGATCTAGTATTCAATACTGAATGATGTGAAATATGGGATTTGATTATGAATAATGTTATACATCTGTTGAATTTGGTTATATGTCTGTGATGTTGTGTTCTGATTTGAGTTAGCACATCGATGATGGTTCACTCATTAAGTTCGCAAACTTATCAAAATTGCAACATTGATTTTCAAGTACTGAGGAGACCTAGCTTCTAAGGCAATTTAATAAAAGTCTAGTACTGTCAATTTTGGAAACAAGAATGACTCAAAGGTCTGGTCAGCTGATACTTGCAAAGTCTAGATAGAATACTTTTGTTTAGCTTCTCCTTTCATGTTAAACTTTTTGTATAGAACTTTAAACTCCCAAATATTATGTTATGTATAAACATGGATTATGAAATGTAATGAAAATGTAAGTAAGTTTCATTTTGTGAATGAAAAGAGGAGTTTTGATCTTTGGAAATACTTATGTTCTGTATGATGCCATAATAAGTTGATGTGATTGCTCTAACATGTCATTTTCATAGGGTATGTTCTTAAATGTCCTCTGGATGTTTGGGCATATGCTCTATGGTAGTGGTGCATTACACTACCTTTATCTTTAATACAACTTTGCACCTTAACATTACTAAAATAATACCCATTTTATCCTTAATAGGAATAATACCCATCTACACTTTTGGAAATTTGAGATTTTGACCCTCTAGATGGCAAAATCTCTCTTCAAGCCTTCACGAAAATTGTAGACCTCGAAGTACTCTTTGAAACCGTCCTAAGACATCTAAATCTGATATGGGCAGACCACCCTTGTAGTATGATGGCTAATGAGGGTTCGCGATGTGAGCGAGAGCGATAGCGAAACATGGTCCTCTACTTCGTAGCTCACCGGTGTTGTTGACCCTTTCTCTATGGCTGCTGCTACTTCCCCTCTGTCATCTTCTTCTTCTCGCCCACCCCTTTGTCTCCATCGTCGCCCTCCATTAACCCTATTTCCCCAATCCTTGATCCTAGCAAACCCCCTGCCTCTTCGTCGAAGATCCCTAACTCACAGAACATCAACCTCAACCTTCCACTCCTCGCCCCTATTCAGATCACAAATGGTCCGCCAACTCTGAGTTCGTCGACTCCTGGCCATTCCGAACTAAAGGAGCCCCTAACTTCCCAACCTTGTGCACCTTCGGTGGAGCCTCGTCCCAGAACTTGGAAATCGGTGGTGATTGACTCTGTGGAGGACCCATCTACTGTCAAGAAGCTAGCCTTCTACCCTCCAGAGATTAAGGATGATCAGATCCTGGTTATCCCGCCACCTGAACTTGCATTGCAAGGAGCCGCTAAATTCTATCATTCACTGATCGGATTTTTCATTGGTAAGTGCCCTACGTTTTCGGTGGTGAACTGAGCTTCCAATGACTGCAAAAGTTGCTGACATTATCAGAGACAATATGTGGTGTTGGCAAGGAGTCACAATTGAGACCATTCGTACCCTTGAGCCGTTACCTTACCAACCGGATGGGTCCCAGTTGAATCACCTAGAATGGACTGCCAGCCCTACAAGAAGTTACACTAATACTTCAGCTTATACCTTGATGAGACCTTCTCTCCCAAAAGTACCTTGGCATAATTTAGTGTGGCCTAAACAGGCCAACCCCAGGTATGCCTTTATCTTATGGATAGCTTTCCTTAACAAGCTCCAGACTAAGGATCAGCTCCTTTTTACTTATATCCCTAATCATTGCTCTCTTTGCTACTCGGATAATGAGTCATCCAACCACCTCTTTTTCGAATGCTCCTTCTCTAAATCAGTGTGGTTACACTGCCTTACCAACTTTCAGCTCAATTTTCCTCCCCTGCCCAATCTCAAATCTATTCTCCATTGGTTCTACCAACCCCAAGGCCACTAACACATTGATCTTAACATTTTCCTCATTTTACTTGCTATTCTTGTGTACAACTTATGGTCCAAACAGAACCGTCGAACCTTCAAAAATTCAGCTATGGAAGAGGGGAACATTACTACTAAAGTGATCTTCCAAGTATTGGAACAGCTCAATTTAAACACTGAGGGAAGGTAATTGGAGGTAGCTGGCTTGTTCTCTTTCTCTTGTTACTCTTTTGTTCATTTTACAGGTCCACATTTCGGCGTGGGCAGTAAATTGTGTTTCACTCTCCAACTCTTTAATTCTTTGATGGGACCACCAATACAAGGCCTTGCAGCTGTGATTGGTACCCGAAGTTTCAAGCTCCATCCCTTTGGCTTACACCTTGTGATTGTGTTAGATGTGTTGAATGACTGATTTAACGCTGGTGTTTGAGGTTTTTATTGTGCTTTGGTTGGGTTGCTGGTAATCTAGTCTTTCCATTGGTCTTTGTGGTTGCTGGACATTTTTTAGTCTTGTGTTGTGTTTGTTTGATGGGGGGGCAGGTTTAGGGCTCTCTTGGTTCTATTAGGACCCTTGGTAGGGGTTGAGACTGTCCCTTTTGGCAATTCCTTCATGACATAATTTTTCTTTTATTATAAATTTCTGAATTATCAAAATAACCCTACAGGATAATACGCTCACGTTCTTATAACTCTGATATTGGGCTCTGGAAACGAGGTCCATTATATTATGGTATCAGAGCGACTAGGTTTAGTTCCAGGGTTGGGACTAGGTAAGGAGTATCCTAGGCATAAAATGGGTAGTTTAAGATATAAAATGAATATGCATTGTTTTAAATGAATAACTTGCATTGTTTTAAATTTTTCACATGATTTGAAATTGTTTTATACGATTTGAACTGTTTTTCATACTTTGAAATTGTTTTGCATAAACTAAAGATTTTCAATGGTTTTATATTGAAGGAGTGAAAATGCTGCCTCGAAAGAGAACTTGAGGAGCTGTGACTCGATCTCGCTCTCGCCAAGGGAAGTACCTCTCGAGGGTTTATGTACAAGAGAAGGCTAGCAAGTTTCTAAATCTCACACAGAGGGATATGAGTGTGAGTGAATATGAGCTGAAGTTCACCCAGCTGTCACGATATACGGCCAACATTGTTACTAATGAGGAGGATAAGTGCAGCAAGTTAAAGGGAGGACTTCATTTGGGGATCAAGGAGAAATTCCTGATTCACGACTTCTGTGACTACCAGCAGTTGGTAGATGCTACACTCCAGTCTGAAAAATTGGAGAATATAAAGAATGAAGTGAGCAGGAAGAGGAAGAACAGGGAGCAGTCTTCTAAGTAGGGAATGAGTGCTCCAATGCTTGATAGGAGTACAAAGAGTTACCATACTCAGAGTGAAGTGGGAAGTAATGGCCCTGCCAAAAATAAATAGGCAAGGGCAGTTTCAGGGCAAACCTCAAATGTGGGAGGCACTGGAAGGATGGGGAGGAGTAGATACACAAACCCCTAATGTGAGCATTATGGGAAACTTCACAAAGGAGAGTGCTTCAAGTTACTTGGAGCATGCTTTCGATGTGGGGAGAAGGGACACATGATCAGGGACTATCCCCAGTTACCGAGGCAAGAGGGGTAGCAGTTGTACACCTCGAAGAGATTATAAACAGTGGCAAACAGGCCAGTCACTAAGGCGGGTAGTTCTGCATCGGCGAGAAAGACTATTCCTCCAGGAAGGCCAAGGCGCCAGGCACAGGCTAGAGTATTTGTTATGACTAGAGAGGAAGTTGCAGCCGCACTTGAAGTCGTCACGGGTATGGTTCAGTTATTCAACTTTGCAGTATATTTGTTGATTGATTCTGGCTCCACACATTCATTTGTTTCTGCAAGCATGATTTTACATGATGTTAAATTGGTGCTCAATGATAGTCCCTTGATTATTAGTACTCCCTTAAGGAGGAAGGTGATAATAAGTCAAGTGTATAAGGATTGTGAATTGTTTATTGAGGGTGTTAAATTGGTAGTAGATTTGCTACGGTTAGAGTTAAAGGGTCTAGATGTGATACTGGGAATGGATTTCATGGAGAAATATTGTGCAAAGTTAGATTGTGCCTTTAAAGAGGCAGAGTTTGATCTTGGCAATGGTGAGAAGGTGATTTTCAGAGGGAACAGGAAAACACCATCACCAAGAATTATTTCGGCTTTGCTGGTTGACAGGATGATGGGAAAGGAATATGAAGCGTTCTTGGCATATGTTGTGGACACTGATGTGAATGAAGGAAAGTTAGGGGATTTTCTAGTTGTGAGGGAATTTCCAGACATGTTTTCAGAGGACTTACCTGGTTTTCCATCGGTGAGGAAAATTGAGTTTGACATTGATCTGATCCCAGGTGTTACACCGATTTCCATACCACCATATAGGATGGCTCCAGCTGAGTTGAGGGAGCTTAAGTAATAGTTGGAAGAACTATTAGAGAAGGGGTATGTAAGGTCGAGTTCGTCGCTATAGGGAGCGCCTGTTCTGTTTGTTAAGAAGAAGGATAGAACATAGCAGATGTGTATTGATTATCGGAGACTCAATAAGGTGACTGTTAAGAACAAGTATCCTCTACCCTGGATTGATGATCTGTTTGACCAGCTGCAGGGAGCAAGGGTCTTTTCCAAGATTGATCTCATGTCGGGCTATCATTAGCTCAGAATTAAGGAGTCTGATGTAAGCAAGATAGCCTTTAGGACTCATTATGGGCATTACAAGTTCCTAGTCATGCCATTCAGATTGACCAATGCTCCTGCTGCATTTATGGAGCTTATGAATAGGGTCTTTAATGAGTATCTGGATCAGTTTGTCATAGTGTTTATCGATGATATTCTGGTATATTCCAAGAGTGAAGGGGAGCATGAGGAACATCTCAGGAGAAGGAGCTTTATGCTAAGTTCAGCAAGTGTGAGTTTTGGCTCCACGAGATGATATTCTTTGGGCATGTGATTTCAAAAGATGGGGTACATGTTAATCCGAGGAAGGGTTTGGGTTGTGTGTTGATGTAGGGAGACAGGGTGATAGCTTATGCTTCATGACAACTAAAGCCTTATGAGTTAAATTACCCGACTCATGATCTGGAATTAACAACAGTAATTTTTTCCTTGAAGATTTGGAGACATTATCTATATGGAGTTCAGACTAAAAATTTTACAAATCATAAAAGTCTCAAGTACTTACTGAGCTAGAAAGAGTTGAATTTGAGACAGAGAAGATGGTTAGAGTTAATTAAGGATTATTATTTGTTGATTGAGTATCATCCAGGAAAGGCAAATATAGTGGCGGATGGTTTAAGTAGAAAATCCTCAATAGCCCACATTCAAACAGTTTATCTGTCGTTATTGGAAGAGATGGCTAAGCTTATAATAAGCTTAAAACAGGAGGAACCCGATTGTGTTATTGCAAATTTCAGAGTTAGGCCGATACTCAGGGAGAAAGTAAAGGAGTTACAAGCACAGGATGTAGAACTGAGTAAGCTCCGAGGAGAAATTTAGAATGACAAGAAATCTGAAGTGGTAGTAAGGGATGATGGGCTTATGGTTGTATGGAACATACTTTGTATTCTAGATTTTAAGGAGGTGAAGAATGAGATACTGGATGAGGCACATAATGTGCCTTATGCCATGTACCCAGGTAGCATCAGGATGTACAGAAATCAAAAAGAGCATTTCTGGTGGAAAGGCATAAAGAGAGATGTAGCAGAGTATGCAAGTAAGTGTCTAATGTGTCAACAAGTCAAGGCTGAACACCTGGCACCTTTAGGTAAGTTAAGGTCATTATCCATTCCGTAGTGGAAGTGGCAAAGGGTGACCTTGGACTTTCTGATAGGTTTGCCGAAGACCAGTAGGAAGCATGATGCCATATGGATTATAGTTGATCGTCTGACAAAGTCAACCTATTTTTTGGCAATTAAACAGATTGATCCTCTGCATGTGCTAGCAAAGAAGTATATTGATGAGATAGTGAGATTAAATGAGATTCCAAATTCCATAGTTTCCGATAGAGACCCTCAGCTCACTTCTAGATTTTAGGAAAGTTTGTAAAAAGCTTTGGGGACCAAGTTGCACTTTAGCACTGCTTTTCATCCCCAGATAGATGGTCAATCTAAAAGGACCATTCAGACCCTTGAGGGAATGCTCAAGGCATGTGTGATGGATTTCAAATGTGCTTGGGATAAGCATTTTTCATTATTCAAATTCGCTTACAATAATTCGTACCATTCAAGCATTCAGATGGCTCCTTATGAAGCACTATAAGGGCGGAGATGTAGAACTCTTGCATGCTGGGATGAAGAAGGTGAAAGGAAACTAATAGGGCCAAAGTTGATTCAGATGACAGTCAACAAGGTCAAGTTAGTTAAGCAAAGGCTTAAAGCGGCTCAGGATAAAATGAAAAGCTACATTAACGCACACCGAAAGGAAATGGAGTTTGAACTCAGTGAGAAAGTCTTCCTTAAGACATCTCCTTAGAAAGGAGTCATGAGCTTTAGCAAGAAGGGCAAGTTGAGCCCAAGATATGTGGGTCCTTATGAAATTGTTGAGAGGATCGAACCGCTAGCCTATAGGTTGGCACTGCCACCGGAATTGTCACAGATACATGATGTTTTTCATGTTTCTATGTTGAGGAGGTATAGATCGGATCCCTCCCACATCATTCTGACCACTAAGGTCTAGTTGAGAGATGATCTGAGTTATGAGGAGATTCCAGTGGAGATTTTAGACACCAAGGAAAAGGTCCTCAGGAACAAGATAGTTTAGGCAGTTAAAGTCCTATGGAGAAAACATTCTATAAAATAGGCCACGTGGGAGCCCTTGGAGGCCATGAAGGAAAAGTATCTACACCTCTTCAATGAATTAGGTAATAATTTTGAGAACGAAATTCTTTTAAAAGGGGGAGAAATATTGGCCTCAGATTTTTTCTTTAATTAAGCATGATTTAAATGAATTATGAGGTTATGATGGATTAATTTTGGGCTTAATTACTATATCAAGGTCAATAGCATTTTATTGCATAGGTTAATGAAATTAAAATGCTAAGGTAATAAGAATATTCAAGGGTAGTTTTCGAAGATCACTTAAGTTTAGTAAGACATAAGCTTATAAGGAAGGGCAAATTAGGAAGAAGGAATTGTTGTCTTGCATTTAAGAAGAGAAAAACGTGAGTGAAGAGTGAAAGAAGAGAGAAAAAGAAAAGAAAATAAGAAAGAAAGAGGAAGTGAGTTTTTGGTGGCTGGAGAGAAAAAGAAGATAGTTGAAAGAGGGTTTCATTTTCCTAATTTTCCCTTCCTTATAAGCTCTTTAAGACATACCCTTCCTTATAATAACAACTATAGTAATCATGAGTCATTTGAGTTGAGAATTGGGAGTTTAATACAACCAAATTGGTAACTGAATTTTTAAGGAGTGATATCGCATTAGAAGAAGTGAATTTGGAAAGAGTATGAGTAAAAGGGATGTTAGAAAGGATGAAGGAACCATTGGAGATGCTTTGGAGATTGTAGTTAGTGATTTAGAACTTTAGGTGTTGTGAGGAAGACCCTGTAGAAATCCCTTCGTCTAAGCTTTAACTAAATCCATCTTCTGATTCAGCTTTACTGAATCCCTCTGTCTGACTCAAAGCTCAGCTTTGATTGCGTCTGAGTTAAAGCTCAACCTTGACTGAATCCATCGTCTGATTCAGCTTGACTGAATCCCTCTGTCTGATTCATAGCTTAGCCTTGACTGAATCCATCATCTGATTTAGCTTGGCTGAATCCCTCCATCTGAGTCAAAGCTCAGCTTTAACTGCTTCTGAGTCAAAACTCAGCTTTGACTGAATCCATCATCTGTTCAGCTTTGACTGAATCCTTCATCTTATTCTTTGATTGAATCCTTTCATCTACGTGTTAAGAATCTAATTCGTCTATGTCTTTCTTAGATACGTGTACCTCGCTGAGTATTGCATAGATGCATATACCTCGTCTGCATCTTGCTTAGACGTGCGTACTTCGTCTACATCTTGTTTTGACTCGTGTACTTCGTCTGCTACGTGTACTTCGTCTGCGTCTGACTTAGATGTGTCTGATCCATCTGATCCGTCTAATTCATCTGATCCATCTATGAATTAAGCACAGAGGATGAAGATGATAGTTATAGAAGTTAGTATTGGTCTGAACAATCGAGAGAAATTACAAACTGAACAGTCTTATTTCCTTTAACCATAACTTTTATTGTAGACATCCGAATGATTCCAGCTATTGGG
Source organism: Erythroxylum gracilipes (assembly GCA_026413385.1). Lineage (NCBI taxonomy): Eukaryota > Viridiplantae > Streptophyta > Magnoliopsida > Malpighiales > Erythroxylaceae > Erythroxylum > Erythroxylum gracilipes. The sequence continues at coordinate 8,328 of JANZLC010040471.1, forward strand.
CTTCGAAAACGGGGTCCAATAAGCCCCATCACCAAATAAACTATCAACTGTTGATTTAATACTTTTATGAAGGTCTTTGCTTACAGATAGGAGTATGATTGATGCTACAAGTGGTGGAACTTTGGTTGACAAAACACCGACAGCTGTAAGAGATTTGATAGCGAATATTGCTTCCAATACACAACAATTTGGGATACATTCTGGCCAGAGTTTAAAACAAGTGAATGAGGTGAATTTGTCAGTGTTGGAGAAGATATTAGATGATCTTACATCTTTGGTGTGACAACTTGCGGTCACAAAGAAATAAGAAGCAAAGGTATGTGGAATTTGTTTAGTGTTGGTATACTCCAATGATGCATATCTAGTTTTGCAAGAAGAAAGTGCATAATAAGTCAATGTTGTGGGAGGATTTGCTGGGAAAACTCAAAGGAAATATGACCCATTCTCGAACACCTATAATCTGGGTTGGCTTGACCATCCAAATATGCATAATGGGAAATCTCAAGGACAACAATTACCTCAAATTTCTGGCAATATAGGCAACCTTATGTTCCTAGACAACATTAACAAATGGCACTCGATTCTGAAGGTAAGTCCTCTTTGGAATATATAGTTAAATCTTTGGTCACTAACACCATGACATTTCAGCAAGATACTGTTAGTATTCAAAATCTTGAAAATCAATTGAGACAAATAACAACAAAGATTAATCGGCTAGAGGTATAAAATTTTGGAAATTTTTTTGCAAACAGAAATCAATCCTAAACAAAGTGCCAAAGCTGTCATGTTACGGAATAGTAAAGAATTGAAGGAACCTTCTCTAAAAATCTCTAAAAGGGAAATCGAAGAAGAAGCAAGAAAGGAACTACCTAACCAAGCAGAAAAGACACATTCAGATCAGTAGAAATTTGTTGTGCCACCCTTTTTTCCAAGTCGATTTGCCAAAGCTAAGAAAGAGGAGCAAGAGAAAGTGATATTGAAGACTTTCAGAAAAGTCCAGGTAAATATTCCTTTGCTTGATTCCATTAAACAAATTCCTCATTATGTTAAATTTCTAAAGGAGCTCTGCACTTCGAAATGCTATTAAAATTTGATGAGAAAGTACAATTGGGAGAGAACATATCTACAATACTTCAGAAGATAAAGCTACCACCTAATTGTCAAAACCCAGGTATGTTCACTATTCCCTATAAAATTGGTGATTTAAGAATTGAAAAAGCTATGCTAGATTTGGGTGCATCAATAAATTTCATACCTTATGATGTTAAGAAATCCTTAAACATGGGGACCCTCAAAGAAACTATTGTAGTGATTAAATTAGCGAATTGTACAAACGCTTATCCAAAGGCGTGTTAAAGGATATTTTAGTTCAAGTAGGTGAAATGCTTTTTTCAGCTGATTTTTACATTTTGCATATTGGTAGTGAGGATGTATCCACTTCAACTCCAATTTTATTTGGAAGGCCGTTCTTGAAAACCACTAAAACAAAATTGATGTCCATGATGGATCATTGACCATGGAATTTGATGGTGAATTAATTAAATTCAATATATACAATTCTATGAAATTTTTGGATGATGAACAAACTATTGTTTTTGATGAACAAACTATTGTTTTTGTGGATTTTATTGACACTTGGCTGCATAAAAATTATTCATTAAATAGAAGAGATGAACTTGAGACAATCCTTGAAATTGGAGATGCATTGTAATGGTATTCAATCACAATAGATGTTGGTGCCCAACAAAGAACTTGAAGCCATGTTTTGTAATTTGGAGAAAACCAAGCAAATGATGAAGAAATTACCTTATGTGGAGTTGTCCTGAAATAGCTCCAAGCTATTGCCTTCATTGATTCAACAACCTATGTTGTAGCTGAAGAATTTGCCTAACCATCTAAAATACATATTTTTGGGTGAGCAAGATACATTACCTGTTATTATCTCCAATAAACTCAGTCCTTCGCAAGAAGAACAAATGATTCAGGTTCTAAGGCAACACAAAGAAGCCATTGGATGGATAGTGGCTAATTTAAAAGGCATTAGTCCCACCATTTGTATACACCAAATTTTGATTGAAGATGAAGCCAAAGAGGTAAGGTAACCCCAACGTCATTTAAATCCACCTATGATGGAGGTCGTGAAAAAGGAAATCTTGAAGCTTCTTGATGATGGAATTATCTATCCCATTTCAAATAGCAATTGGGTAAGTCTGATAGAAGTAGTTCCAAAGAAAACTGGGGTAACTATAATTGAAAATAGTGATGGTGAGTTGATACCCACTTGTGTTCAAAACAAGTAGAAGGTTTGCATAGATTATAAGAAGCTAAATTTGGTTACTAGAAAAGATCATTTTTTGCTTCCATTTATTGATCAAAAGCTTGAAAGACTTACAAGTAAATCTCACTATTATTGTCTAGATGGTTATTCATGTTGTCATCAGATTTTGGTTGCATCAAATGACCAAGAGAAAACAACTTTCATGTGTGCATTCGGCACCTTTGCCTATCAAAGAATGCCATTTGGGTTGTGTAATTCACCAGCGACATTTCAATGGTGTATGGTAAGTATTTTCTCTAATCTTGCGGAAGATTGTATAGAAGTTTTCATGGATGTCTTTACAGTTTATGGAGAATCTTTTGAAACATGCATTATCAACCTTGAGAATGTACTTGAACGTTGCATTGAGACTAATTTGGTTTTAAATTATGAAAAATGTCATTTTTATGGTTGATTAAGTCATAATTTTGGGTCATACAGTCTCTTCTTAGGGAACTGAGGTTGATAAAGCTAAGATAGAAGTTATCAGATCTTTACCTTACCCCACGACTGTGCAAGAAGTTCACTTTTTTCTTGGTCATGCAGGATTCTATTGGGAATTTATTAAAGATTTTTCTCAAACCATGTATAGACTACTCCAAAAAGATGTGAAATTTGATTTTGATAAGCCATGCAAGATTACATTTGATGAACTAGAGGGACGACTACTACAGCCCTAATAATTCAGCCACCAAAGTAGAACATTCCCTTTAAATTAATGTACGATGCCTTGGATTATGTAGTTGGAGTAGTTTTGGGTCAAAAAGTGGACAAAGTACCTCCTGTCATTTACTATGCTTCCATGACACTGAACGATGCTTAGAAGAATTATTCCAAAATGGAGAAAGAATTTTTTGTTGTATTTTTGTGTTGAAAACATTTCGGTCTTACCTATGGGGAACACGAGTGATCATTTATTCAGACCATACTGCTTTGAAAATTTTGGTGACAAAGAAAGAAGCAAAACCAAGGTTGATTTAGTAGATCTTACTCCTACAATAATTTGAGTTGGAAATATGAGAAAATAAGGGAACTAAAAATTTGGTGGTCGATCATCTTAGCCGGATCACTCCTACTAATACATCTAATGTTTTCCAAGCTGAATTTCCTGATGAAAGTCTCTTTGCAATCTAATAGGTAATTCCATGGTATGCTGACATAGCAAATTTCTTAGTGACTAAATCCTTACCTAGTGATTTATCTAGAGCTGAAAAAGATCAAATTAGATAAGAGGCTAAATATTACATATAGGATGAACCTCATCTTTGGAAATTTTGTGCTGATCAAATTATTAGAAGGTGTGCTACAGATGATGAAATTCCTTCCATATTGAATTTTTGCCATTCATCTATGTGTGGGAGACACTTTAGCCTCAAAAGAACAACTAGTAAAATTCTTGAATGTTGTTTATTTTGGCTAATTTATTTTATAGTACTTACGTGTTTTGTAAGTGTTGTGATCGTTTCCAAAGAACAGGTAGTTTGGGACAAAGAGATCAATTGCCACTTACAAATATCCTGGTATGTGAAATTTTTGATATATGGGGAATTGACTTTATAAGTCCTTTTCCTTCATCTTTTGGTAAGACTTATATCATTCTAGCTATGGATTATGTGTCAAAGTAGATAGAAGTGAAAGCTACTCATACAGATGATGCTAAGGTTGCAGTTAATTTTGTCAAATCTAATAATTTTTTTAAGGTATGGAATACCTCGTGCTATGATTAGGGGCAGGGGAACTCATTTTTGCAATAAAATTGTTGGAACATTGATGAAAAAACATGGTATTTCACATTGTATTTCGACTGCATATCATCTGCAGATGAGTGGGCAAGTTGAAGTCTCCAATCGAGAAATTAAATCAATTTTGAAAAAAGGGGTGAATTCGAACAGAAAAGATTGGAGCTTACGTTTAGATAATGTCTTGTGGGCATATCAGACTACTTATAAAACTCCAATAGGCATGTAATCGCACTGGTTAGTTTTTCGTAAACCTTGTCAGTTGCTTATGGAAATAGAACATAGAGCCTAGTAGGCTATGAAGCAACTAAATATGGATTTGGTAGAGGCTGGTAATAATAGGAAGTTGCAATTGCAAGAGTTGGAAGAGATCTGTAATGAGGCTTATGAAAATGCAAAAATTTATAAGGAAAAAACTAAAAATTTTGATGATAAAATGATTTTTAGGAAGCAATTTTCAGTAGGACAAAAAGTTCCTCTTTATCATTCAAAGTTTAAGTTGTTTCTAGGAAAATTACAATCTTGCTAGCTTGGACTATTTATCGTTACTAATGTATTTTCCCATAGTACAGTAAAAATTCAAATTTTAGACACTTCCAAGGTGTTTAAGGTTAATGGACATTGTCGAAAATCATACTATGAGAATTCTCCAGTCAGGAATGTGGAAGAGATAGAGCTAGTAGCCCCAATCTATCTCTGATCAGCTAAGTCGGTGAACATGTCCAGCTAGTGACTTAAAAGAAGTGCATTTGGGGGTAACCCAAAAATTTCATGTTCAATTTCATGTTCAATTTTATTTCTATTTTTCAATATTTCTCATTTTTAAAATTTGTTTAATTTGTTATGTTTTTAGCTATCAATTTTATCCCATTTCCTTTAGTATTTTCACTTGCTAATATTTTCAATTTTAGTTTAATTATAAAAAATTCCGTTCCCACCCACCCATTGTCATTTCACCGCCCAATACAATTTCAACCTTACACTTTCATTCATCCTTTCCACTTGCCTTTACCCACTCCAATTTCATTCACCCACTTAAATGTCACACACCCACAGCAAATTTATCCCACACCCATACCATTCCAACGACAACCCCAAACCTTTTACCGTCCTTACCACCGTCACTAATGCCACCCACCAGTCTAAATTTTTTTTTGTTTTTGTGCTTTCATTTTCATGATTTTAGGTCTGTAAAATCACAGAGATTGGGGCCATGCCAAGAAAGAAGAGTGAATCATGTCGGTCAGCTTCACCAATCCTAATGTTTGATAACACCCAATCTCTATCGGATACCACAGCTACGATGTCGACTGCCTCCATTCCTCTGATTTCTGAACCGACCTAAGGTCTTACAACTAGGAATCAAATTCAGAAAGGTAAACAAATCGAAAGGAGAAGCCAATGGAACTCATGAAGTGGGGTTTTCACTTCTTTTCAACAACTAGAGGACAATCAGAGATTTCAACACTTGAGCCAATGCAAAATTTACCCGTGTAAATATGTTATGACTGACACTCTTGATGCTTTACAAATTCGTAATTCCTTTGAGCAATTGGTTGGGGAAATTTTTTGGAATGCATTTGTTAAAGATGAATCTTCTGCTTATGTTGAACTGACATGAGAATTTTATAGTACCTTTCAATTTAATTCCCATGAAGAATTAAACTTGTTTACTAAGGGAATTATTTAATTTAGACTTATGGGCTAGGAATTTGCGTTATCTATTGTTGACTTTAACATTGCTATGGGTTTTATATCAGCCAATGACATTAAGAATGAATCTTTTGTAAGTTCTAGCTGTGATTATCATATTAATTTTCATGCCTCTAAATTATGGACTCAATGGTCTGTCGATTCTCAACCAAATAATGTTAGTGCATCTAAGAGTTCATATTTAAAAAATCTTCTTTTCAAAATTATACATCGACTTTTAGCATACAATTTTTCAGGGCGATGGGATTTTGCTAGTACACTTTTTAAGGCTGAATTTTATTTTTTGTGGTATATGGACAAACAAATTCCTATTAATATGGGAGGATATCCTTTACTTATCCGGGTCTAGCTGTCCCTTCCAACCCACATCCAACCACAAAGAGTCAAGTTGTCTCACATACGTCGAGTAGTAGCCAATCTCCCAGGCCAACTTAGATGTTTGTTTAGCTTGACTTGAACGCCAAATGCACCGAATGGAGCACAATTTGATAGCATATTAGGCACACCACAGATTCTAACCTCCTTACCCACCAACCCCACGACTTAGGCGATCAAATTATAGAGAAGCATTCTTTTCTCTTCTCTTTTCTATTTTATCTTCTTTCAGTTTATATAATTACATTGGAGACAATGTATGGATTAGGTGTGGTGGTGGGGTATGTTCCATATAATTGATATTTAGGAATCTTTGTTACAAAATTTTAAATGCTTATTGACTTGTTTGCAATTGATTGTCCAACTTCAACTCTTTCTGTACTTCCATTTTAAATGAATTAAGTAGTGCCCATAACTTGAGTTAATTTTATTTTTAAGACAATAGATTCCATTTGGTTAAGAAATACAAGTGTATACATTTATTCAAGGTTTGGCAATCATATGATTAAACATGGTGTATAACTGTGGTGAACTGTATTAACCTGTGAGTTTATGGGCCTAAAAGATTGAAACACCTATATCAATCTGTATTTCTTTGATGTGTGATTATCTTCTAAGGTGATTTTTTCTCTAGAACTTGCTTGGAACTTACTTGAGATCACATCTATACATTTGTGCATAAAAATGATAAAGGCCATCTTTGTTTTAAACCTTTAACTTAAAAAAGCCCTATTTAATATCCTTTGTTAAACCTTTTGAGCTGAGCCCTTTTTCTTGATAAACTCATAATAAACAACTAAAACCTCTAATATCTTCACCCATCATAAATGTAAGTAGGCATTCTAACTACAATTTATGTCAAACTTATTTGGAGAAATACGCAAAGGAAGGAAAAGAAAAAATGAAAGGAAATTGAAGAGATTGAGACTTAAATTATGTGTTACACTGCTATCTCCTTATCTTAAATATCAGTATACTTCAATAATAATAATAATAATAATATAGCAGTGAAAAACAAATTATGGAGTGTAATCTATCTCTATACAAAATGACTTTATTGACTCCTTTGTGATTGAAATTGTGACTCCAAAAGTGGTTAGATGCTTTGCTAATGTTTATGATTTTTTCCCTTTTCGTTTATCAATCCTTACCTTTACGTATAGTCCAATACAACTTTGAGTAAAGCCCTTTTGATTTGTGCATGTTTGAATTTCAAGTGGTAAAAAGTTGGTGAAAAAGCAAGCATATGGTAGAATATTTGCATTAGAAGAATTTGAGTGAAATACTAAGCCAATAAACACTTGAGTGATTTAAGCAAAATCTGATCTTTTAGAGTTTCCTATAATTATGTGCTAGTTTTTAAAATATAATTGCCTTTAGTTGACTTTGTTTTTTTACTTGAATGATTAACTCTGGAGTATTCATTGATTACAAAATCGTTTAACCCTTGAAGTGTTCACTATTTACTATTGTGAGACTTGGAATAAAGAAAGTTGATTAGTTGGCCAATTAATTGCAGAATGTGGTTTGTTAAGGATGAGCAAAAGATTGGTCTGGGGGAATTTGATAAGTTATTATTTTTGGGCTAACTTTACATATAAAACTCTTTAATGTGTCGAAATTTTTATTTAAAATTAATTGACTTGTTTTTTAATTGTTATCAGGTGATTTTCAACACATGGGTGATGAATTTGAATAAAAAAGATGCAAGAAAAGAAAAGGTCATTTGAATTTATAGCTGGTAGAAAAGTTTTTGACTAAGCGTGAGCACGTGCAAAGGCAAAGTTTATCAGCAAAGTCTGATTTGAAAACAGATTTGATAGACTTAGGATTCTAATTGTTTTGGGAATCAAGTTGTTTTCTTTATATGGGGATCTGCTACCTAATTTTGTGGGAAGTGTGTCTAATAAAATAACTTTAAGAAGGGAGGACAAAGAACCCTTATAAACATCTTATCTTTCACATTTTTGATTGGCTTTTTGGGACTTTTCGTTTCTTTCTAGAAAGGGGGCAGAGATGGAGATCAGATGTTTTGTTATTTTTCTGTCAAGTTTCATCACTGTTACGAGTAGCTAAATCGTTCTTATTGGTTGAAAGAAACCAACATTATCATCTAGTATATGTGAGATTTTCTAAATGAAGTTTATTTCATTGACTAATATTAAGTGTCTTTCGTATTACTTTTCATGATTGAATTGATTGATCTCTAGGGTGCACAACTAGGAATTGATTTATTTAATTTATATCCAGATTAGTAGGATTTGACATTCAGTTTTGCTAATCCAAAGTGGCAAATAGGATTACCATCTTTTACGTTAGGGATTGGAAATTCTAAGAAAGATATTTATCTAGACTAAATATATATCGTTTATGTATTGTCTTGCTCACTGATTCTCTTAGTTCTTAAAGCTATTAATTAATCAAACTTAAGATCGTACCTAAGTGAAAGAGATCTAGAAGGGGGGTTGAATAGATCTTTAACATTTCGTTTTTCTACAATAAAATCAGAAGTTAAACACACATAAATAATTTTAGATAAACTTACGTTTTTATAGAGGTTCGGTGCTAAGACCTACGTCCTCTACCTAAGTTCCCACTTAGGATTTTGCCAATCACTTTATT
>JANZLC010040530.1:0-17078 GCA_026413385.1 Erythroxylum gracilipes
TAATGGGCCCTAAATGGCTATTGAAATCCTGTTGAGTGTATTGTTATGATTGCAAATATTTATGAATGAAAGTGGGCCCGATCTGAATATCGATTTCTATAGAATATGTTAGTGATTTTCAAAAAAAAAATTATACCGACTTTTGAATGATTGAATGCCCTAACACGCCACCTTCGCGGGCACGGATTCAGATATCACCATCGATGTCGGGTTCGGGTCTTACGGGAGTGGGGTGCTACATGTTATCTTCTTAAATAAAAAAGAATGAACATAAGACAAATTTAATGCAAAAATTGATGATTAAAGGTTATTTTTGGAGCATACACCCAGTGGCATACTTGTTAGACTCAGACACTCATCTTAGTAGTGAAAAACAATTGTGTAGATGAATGTGTAAGCTTTTGTAACTGTGTATGAGTTGAAAATGAAGCTTGAGGTTAGACATGCCCGTTTTATTAGTGGACACGATTATATTCGCTAACCATGCAAGTCTTTCTATGTATCTCCATGACTTTGAGTTTTTGAGGAACACAATCACTACACACTGCCATATGGGCAACTGTGTGCAATCTAAAAATATTGTCTTTTATATTTTAAAAGCTTGATTATATATAAATTAAAACTTAAAATTTTTTAAGAGAGCTCTATGAAATATTTTATGTGATTGTTCTGTAATGTGTTATTAGCTTGAAGCTTTAAACACTTGTATTATGATACTTTTAATTTAATAAATTTATTGTCAATTTGTCTCGTAACTTTTTCACATTAAAATTATGTGTCTAATTTATCGTATAATCATCTATATCGTTTGAGTGGCTTATTATTAGTTGAGTGACATCATTGATTAAGTGAGTGTTATTTCTTAGAGACCAATAATATGATCTTTCTTATTCACCTGGCTCTCTTTATTATTCAATAATTTATCTTTTCATATCTATTTTTCATATAAAGTTTGAGCTTAACTAAATTAAATTTAACTTTGACATTAAATTTAGGAGACTAGTCTAAATAGTTTAATTCTCATCTAATAAAGATGTTTTAATTTTAAAAAATGAAATATTGTTTTGAATGGATCTGATATAATTAAATTTTATATTAAATTTCGATTACAGAGATAACGTTGCGTACTATAAACCTTCTCAGACCCCGCATCTTAGTGAGATTCATACTGGATGTTGTTATAGTATTAAATTTAGATTACATATTTAAAACATTAGGTTAAATTAAACAGAGTAAAACCATTTCTGTTGTCATCCTTGCTTATAAACAGAGATAAAAACAGAGTTAACTAAGCTAAAGGCCTCTATCCTAGGGGTAGAACAAGCTCAAACGGAAAATATCTCGTGACAACACAAGCAAAGGACTCATCCATAGTTGGTTATCAGAACAGCAGAAATCATTCATTTAGGTGTCGGGTTCAGATCACCTATTCCAGTTATTCTGTACCTATTCTGTATCATAAGCATCAATCTATTCAATTTTTGTAAGTCTCATTTATGTCTAGGGATGTTAATGAGTTGAGCTGAGCCCGGACCGCTCTTGGCTCTGCCCACGGGTTAGGTGGCCTGTGTCCTACCTGACCCCTCCTTTTATATTTTTTAAAAAATTAAAAAATGACATTAATTTTGACAAAATAATGTAATTTTTGTCGTTAAATTTGTGAAATCTATTTGCTAAAAATTACAAAAAAGAAATAAATACTTTGAGACGACAACAACCATAAAGAGTCCTTGCAGCAAACCCGAAGTGAGACATTTGCCTTGCATATATTAGAACAATTAGATTTGCACAATAAACTAATAGAAAGAATAAAAAGAAAGCACGCCTGAATGCCTGATCCTTTTAAGTAGACTTTAAAGATCTACTTATAATTTGAGTCTTTGAGACCTAAGGTGAGCCTTTTTTTATTTTCTTAAAGTGATCCTCTTTTTTTTTGACATCCTTTAAAAACTTAAGGTTCGTCTTTAATTATCTTGAACCCTTCAAAGTTTCCTACTTGATCCTCTTAGTTAATAACAATAATAATAATGATAATAATAATAATTTATTTTTAATATATGTTTTTATTTAAATTTTTTATCAAATGTTATAAAAATTTACATCAAATTAATGAATTCATTAATTTTGTAAAAAAATAATTTTAGAATAATAACTAAAAAGACATGTTCCCTTCGTATTAAATGGATCAACCCTCTTAATTAATACTAGATCATTGAATTATATAAAAAATTAAATAATACCAATTGATATATAAGCTCTATTTGACAAACAACTGATTGTATTCGCTATTAACTGATAGCTGATTCTATCAGCTGATTTGACCAGCGGATTGCATTAACTGTTTGTTAGAGATATTTGATAAAATTAAATGTTTAGTATTAACTGTTTATGTATAAAATGACTTTTAAGGATATGACTTAAAAAAATATAAGGGTATAAATATTATATATCTTAATATTTTGTTGTATATTCTTATAGGAATTTAAAATTTAGATATTTAATTCTACAAAAATTAAGTTTATAACATTTAATAATAATAATAATAATAATAATAACAATAATAATAATAAAACTATTAAGTTTTTTTTGATATTTAATATAATTTGTTTTAATATTATTTATATTGTAGATAAATTATCATATCAAATTTTCTAAAATCAAAATAAGTTAACATTAAGTTTAGATTTGGAATATAATACATTCAATTTAAGTTATTAGCCTTTTGCTTAAAAAATAAGAATTAATATATATATAACATAATATTGCATTATTTTTTAATTTTTGTATAGAACTAAATTATTAAATATCAAAAATTGAAGGGTCAATATTAAATAACCTAAATATTTTAAGTAAAATTTATGTAATACATCATTTTTATAGCATAGTTAAAGTCACCACTTGAACCTCCTTGATTTTGCTAAGATTGATATTAAACAAAAAAAAAATTCAATTGGTTACTTGAAGAACTCAGCGTATCTTAGATAAGTTGGTTGGGTTAAATCAACCAACCCAACCGGCTAATAACTAAACAATTTTAATAGTTTTTTTAATAAAATCATCAAGTTAAAATAGGTCAATCAGCTAAAAAAGAGCTTATCAATTTTTCACCAAACAAGGTCATAATTTAAAACAATAACTAATATTAATACGTAGTATCACCAATTTTGATATAAAATTCATTCAGATTTTCGTTTAAGATTTCACATCTATATTAAATTTTCTTGACTACTTTTAATTTTTAAAAAGTTATTTTTTATATTTTTAGTTTAAATTTTAATGTTTAATTAAATTTCTTATTTTAATATTTTTTGTTATAAGAATACAACATCATTGTGTCAGTTTAATTTATATAGAATAAATAAATAGAATGAAAATATATGTAAATATTAACTGCCCATCATTATTTTATTTTTAATATTAATAAAAATGTTCAAATAAAAATTTTATTTTCTAGTTTATTCATATTTTTAATTTTATATTCAATTTTATTACTAAATAAATCAAATTATTTGGTTGACTTCCTTCACTTCCATTGTTGCCATTTCTGTTGAAGTTAATTCTTTGACCTTTTTCTCGTTCAACACCAGAAACAGGATTTGGAGTCCCATTAGTTCCCGTTCCAACAGGTGTCTCGACGTTGGCCAAATCTCTCATAGTACGAAAAAACACACTCTCTCTACCTCAATATTCCTCCTGTTATCGTTTTTGTTTTTCTAAGATTGCCATGGGTGATGGGTTTCGATTGGGTGAGGGGTTTTGTTGATGGAGTTATGTTTGTGTTTTGTTGACGGGTTTCGATTGGGTGAGGGATTGGGTTTTGTTGATGGGTTTCGATTAGGGATGACTTCCAATGCTAAGGTTCTTTCCGTCGTCGAGGGCTGAGTGGCAGTAATTTCCCCACCTTATACGTTACTTTGATCTTCGCAAGTAAAGAGGAAAAAAAAAAGGAAAAGAAAGAAAAAGCTCAATCTTCACAGTTCACGCCAAATGAATCTTTATGCTAGCACTATTCTGTCTTCATTTGCAAGTCTGCAACTGATCCTTTTACTATCTTCCAACATCCTATGTTGTCATATGTAGTGTTATGTTTTTGAAACAATGGATTGAAAATCAAATGAGATACCCGATTTTCCAATGGATATAAACAAATTACTAGATATAAACAAATTTATCCTCTTTTAATGAAATGTTTTAGTTTTTGATTTTCCAACTTGAAATTATGTTTCGACAGTACATATTTGACATCTCATATTTTAATTATCAATTACATTCTTCCTCTCAATGCTTTTGCAGCTAATTTAAAACGTGTTTCCAGCTTTGAAGCCCTCCAATCAGCTACAAGGTATGCCCATTCTTGTAGTTTTAAGTTTCTCCAACATTTTCTGTCCTAAGACTGGGACAGCCTTTAAACTGACTAATGTGATTTTAGCTTACTGCTTTTCTTGAAATCAATGAACGGTAGCATCTGTTTATCCTTGACATAGTTTGTGCATGAGAGATTTGAACCATGAATCTTCCCGTTTGAATAGAGCTGCGGACTAATTTTATCTTACCATATTGTTTTTACTGAAATTATGTTTCTCAAAAAACAAAGCAAATTTCCTCTCGGCCCTATAATAGCTTCAGCTTGGAGTGTCTAATCTTCTTTCATCTATTCGTCTAGTAATGTTTAATTCTTTCTTCATGTAATGGTGATCCTTTGTATAGCTTTTAGCTCTTGCCCCCTGCTGGAAAGTCCACCTGTGCTTCGTCTTGTATACGTACTCTATTTTGGGTGATGCAATTTTCAGTTTATCCCAGAAAGAAATGTTAGATCTTTTAATTGTGAACTTTTCATCTGCGTTGAACAATTTGGTAGATGTTCTAGTTTTTAGTTTATCGGAATATTTGGATTCTGTATCAATTGTTTCCTTGGAACCTTTGGAATTAGAAAGCTGACTTTGAAAACTTTAGATGAGTCTATGAATTCTACATTAGATAGTGTTGTAGAGCTGATTCATTGTTTAAAAATATCTTCTGTAGTGGAGGTAGCTAACTTGTTACAGCTCCTAAGGTTCTTGTAACTTTTGTTTGATGTATAAGGATTAAGGTTTTAAGTCTGAATCTTTACTTGGATACTCTGGTAGCGATTGGGTTGGAATTCTTTTGTTGTTCCTTGACTTTTCTTTAACTCATGGTGGTTGGTTGACTAACTCTTATCAATGTTGATGAACTCAGTTTACTTTTTAACAAAGTTAGCTGCAAGAATTGTTACTTAACCCTACATATAGTTTTATTCGGACATTAGTAATTGGAAAAGGGATTGATCATATAACCAATGTTCTGTGCCCAACTGTAGCCAGTCACTTGCCACTTTAACAAATTTAACCGAATTATATTATAAAGGATAAATGAGTGATTTAGCTTTTGTAAGGATGTAATTGTAATATTACAATGTTGTCTTCTTCTTGCTCATCGTGTAATATCTCTTTAACAAGAAGGCAAAAGGCTGATTAAATTTGTGTCCCGTAAGTCCTATTCTTGTCTTTGTTGTTGCTTCTACTACTCCTTCCAATCAATTGTTTTGTTTAAAACCCAGAATAAAAAGACCAATCAGGAAGATAATGGTGACTGTTAAGCGGGTTGTAGATTATGCCGTCAAGATCAGAGTGAAGCCCTACAAGGTAATACCTGTTGCCTTGATCATTAAAACTCTTGATAATGCATTTTGAGATTTGAGTTAATCTCCACATCCTTGGTCCGGTGTTTTGTGATTGTTTTAGAGTGGGGTGGAGACCAAGAATGTTAAGGCGTCCATGAATCCATTCTGTGAGATTCCTTTGGAGGAGGGACTGAGGATTAAGGAGTCGGGGATTTTCAAAACCATGAAGTTTATTGCACATGTGAGATCCGTTAGTTGTTGTCCCAGCCTCCGGCGAACGGCTAGTGCTTTGCAAGTTCGTTTCTTTCAGCATGATTTTGTCCCAAGGGACCCTGAGGTCAAGCCAAAAAGGTACAAGTATCCAGAATTCTTCAATCCATACGGTCCTAGACCTTCACCCTCTGAGAAAATCGTTCAACTTGCTGATAAGATCCTCGCCCTGTCCCTTGAGGAGAGACACCAAATTGGTCCTGCTCTGATGCAAAGATTAAACCATCCCAAACTGCAGCCGATTTCCACGGAAGGAATGGACTTAAGTCCTCAGGGAGGGGCTGCCACCGCTAAGGTTGAGGAAAAGAAAGAGAAAACAGCCTTTGATGTGAAGTTGGAGAACTTTGAAGCGGCAGCAAAAATCAAGGTGATTAAAGAAGTTAGAGCTTTTACTAATCTGGGTTTGAAGGAGGCCAAAGAACTGGTTGAGAAGGTACCTGCCTTGCTGAAACAAGGCGTCACAAAAGATGAAGCGAATGCCATTATAGAGAAATTGAAAGCTGCTGGAGGAGTTGCAGTTATGGAGTGATGGTTTCTCATTTTTGATTCTTGGTTCAATTTTGATAGTTTTAGTAAGATGGACAGAATTTCATGGAATTGAATTATGCTGTTTCTGCACGGGGTTCTCATCATATACATGAATGAATACTTCTGATGTAGTTAATCTAACGCATGTGGCTTGCAGTTGTTTTGAATTTTACTGATTGCATTCTATGATGGAAGATTCTTGTACAGAGTGCTGCATTATGGGTTTTTGACCTCTTCTATTTCAACCGCCACCAATATCATATCTCATTTTCGGTAACACTTACGAGCACAATCACTTGGAATTTGTCGACGTTGGAAATGAGTAACAAGAAGTTTTCATGGTCCAATTTCCACTGGTGTCTCTAACTAGGCTGAAGTTAACCTATGACACCTGACTTTGGGTCCGAACCCTACCTATTACCATTTTTCCACTAGATTGCTCATGCTCATCAAGCCAACGAATCTCCATGTTCACCACCTTCTTAAATCAATTTTTTCTGATCCATTAGATTGGGATATCCATTGGATTACTTTCTCATCGGGAAAACATCAAATATGTGTGATTCTAATGGATATACAAATAAGGCTACTTGAACAAGGATCAAAAAAATCACTGCTTTTAAGTTTGAATGATTTCGCAACTCATAAGGTGTCTGCGTAAGAGTTCTTTGCTATTCTTTTATGATTATTTGAGTTTGTGTCTATTTGTTTGCCTTAATCTAACAAATTATCTTTTAATAGTAATTTGCCTCAATCTAACAAATTATCTTTTAGTAGTATATAGCCTCCTTTTTCTTAATGCTCTTGTTCATATTTGCAAGCTCCTCTTGCTTTGATCTTAAACTTCGAATGAGTTTCAATGTTAAACAAACTGAATAACTAGTTCTACGAAATTATTACTGCAGATCCTTGAACATCTTTTATTTCCTTGTTTTTCTTTTTCAGAGAAGATTATGAGGAGTATACCGGGGAGATATTCCTTGGAGAAGACATACAAGAGAACCATCCGGATCTGTCTCCTTTGGGCTGGAACTACAAGTTATTTGGAAGATTTAATGATTCTTGCTACTTTTCAGATCAAAATCATATCTCCAAGATCAATGACAAAGACATACAGCACAAAACAAATAAAGTGATTTCGTGCTTAGAATAACTCCATCATTTACTTGTACAGATTAGAGATTGAGGTCATTAGCTTGTATAAATATCACCCTCTTTTTGTTTTGTTCTCATTTCTGAGTTGCATTTGTCCAAGTGTCTACCGTTTACGATTCATTAGTTCAAAAGGTTTGCTCTCCTCTGGTTTGAGTTTTAACTTTGTTTACTTCATCTGTACAATGCAGCTTTTGAGAAGCATACCTAAGTTTGTGAAGATAGTTGAAGTTGGTCCTAGGGATGGATTACAGAATGAGAAAAATATAGTGCCTACAAATGTGAAGGTTGAATTTATTCGAAGACTAGTTGCAACAGGGTTACCGGTTGTTGAGGCAACAGGTTTTGCATTTCCCAAATGCGTTCCCCAGGTAGTATAATTCACTCATTATAATTTCACTCGTGTTACTGTTTGCTTGATGGCTGATTTCATCCTTTGATTCATATTTTGTTGTCCAATTAAGATGCTGTAACGATGATCAAATATGCTTTTGGATCTTGGTATAAAATTTGGCAGTATCAATTGTAAAAGCACAGTACATTGGTTGAAGAGTTTCAACGTATTTTAGAAACACTTATATGCAACTATAAGCAAGTCAATGAAGTTGTGCCTATTTCGCATGATAGCGGACTGTACTAACATGAAGGCTATGTTAGATTATTAGCTCTCTCTGTCTCTCTCTCTCTCTCTCTCTCTGTGTGTATGCACGCACACATGTATGTCCCTATGCCTTTAAGGATTGTGATTTATTGTTTTGTTTATGTTCATTGATCTTCTGGGTTTTTCTTCTTTTTACCATTTATTATACTGGTTCAAACAGTTAGCAGATGCAAGAGATGTAATGGAAGCTGTACATACTTTTAAGGGCTGTAGATTACCTGTCCTTACACCCAGTGTGAAGGTGGGTGTATCTAACATATTATGGCAATTCTAATGTTGTCATTTTGGTCTGTTTGATCTCACAATCCAGAATGATTTTCTAGCAATTTGAAGCAGCTGTTACAGCAGGTGCCAAGGAAATAGCAGTTTTTGCCTCAGCTTCTGAGTCGTTCTCAAAATCAAACATCAATTGTATCATTGAAGAGAGTTTTGTTCGTTTTCGGGCTGTCACTAATGCTGCTAAAGCACTGTCAATTCCTGTACGTGGGTATGTGATATTTATCTTTTGACATAATTCTTATTGAGAGATATTATACCTTTTTGTCGTCTGCATATGCTGCAAATTAAGCCTCCTAATTCACAATTATTTAAAATTCTTAAACCTATTGCGTATCTTTTGTTCTTTTTCTTAATCTCTTAGTTCTGGGCTGCAGCTTGAATTTTCTGCAGATTATTTACCATCATATTTCTCTAAGCCTGTTAGCTGAGTTATATTGCTGGTGAATTTATTGATTATGATGGCAGCTGTTTTGGTAGTCTTGCAATAAACGATGCATGAAGTGTTATAACAATAAATGTGGGAATTATAGGCATGGTTATCATAAAGTATTATTTGGTTGCTTGAAAAGAGAAGCACCATAGCAATTGGTGTTTGTAGGGTGATATATCTCCATATAATTCTATTGAAGTTGCAGGAGTAGCTTGTTTATTTTTTCACTAAGTGAACTGTTGTTGAATTTAGCAGGTATGTATCATGTGTTATTGGCTGTCCGGTGGAAGGAGAGATTTCTCCCTCGAAGGTGGCTTATTTGGCAAAAGAACTTTATGACAGGCTGTTTTGAGATTTCCCTTGGTGATACGATTGGAATTGGTACACCTGGTATTGTTAATTTGTTCATCTCTCCATTCTTACTCATTTTTGTTTGAATGTTTTCTCATTAGATTACCTTTCTTTGAGCAAAAGTGATGCTTCTCCTTCATACATTTCTTAAAGTTTTGCAGTCACAATTTTGGAGTTTGTTTTCCTGAACATGAACTTTTTAAATGATAATTTCTTTTTCTTAACCTTTTCTTAGTAGGTTATCCAACACTTTTAGCTATCTAATTCTTTCTAAAGGTTAACTGAGGCGTTCTGTGTGTTCGATGACTTGTTTCTTCACTTTGTATATTCCCTATCCTAGTAGCTGCATTTATTTTGTCTCTTGTGGACTATGATTAACTTAGAAAGTGAAGCTAATAGAGTCAGTTTTACTGCCTTATATTGGATCGCTGCGATGTAGACTCATGTCCTAATAACCAATTCAAATTCATTTCCCCAAACAGCTTCTCAAGTATGATTTCAATGTGTTAATTGTCTCTTCCATTTCCATTTCTTTGGAAAATGTACTGTCATTGCCATGCTTGAAGCTGTGATGGCTGTTGTTCCTACTGAAAAGATTGCTGTCCATTTCCATGATACCTACGGTCAATCGCTTTCAAATATTCTAGTGTGCCTTCAGGTAAGAACTAGACTGTCTAGTCTCTCTCTCCGAATGGTCCTTTTGTCAATATCATAGTTTACGGATGCCATCTGTGCTTGGTTCTGTCTGGACCATAGCCTAATGCTGCCTTTTAGTCATAATATGCTTTCAGCTGTATGCAATGCATTGCTGTGTAGTTATTAAATACTATTAGTGGAACTGTTAGTCTAAAGGAGCAACCGTGATTTAATGACTAATCAAATAATTTGTTACTGCTGGGATGTGGTAATTCTCTATACCTACATCAAATGTGTTTATTTAAGAATTTGTGGTTAACTTTTAATGTCCCATTTTTTATGTATATTTCCTAACTCCAGCCTATTTTGTGTGTCATAACAGATGGGTATTAGCGTAGTGGACTCGTGTGTTGCAGGTTTAGGCGGGTGTCCCTATGCCAAGGCTTCAGGCAATGCTGCAACTGAAGATGTTGTTTACATGCTTAATGGCTTGCCTGTCAAGACAAATGTGGATCTTTCAAAACTCCTTTCTGCCGGGGACTTCATCTGCAAGCAGTTAGGACACCGGTCCGGATCGAAAAGTGCCATTGCGGTAAGCCGAGTGTCAGCTGATGCCTCTAAGATATAAGAATTGCATCTTATATCTACCAACTTAGTAGATATTAGTCATTTAACCATGTTAGTTAGGATACAAGTTCGATATATAGTGTAAGAATTAGTTCTTTATCTGTTAAATAAAACAATATTATTTTAATTTAAATCAATTTAAATTGAGTCCCCCCAAATTTGAACCCGAATGAAAGCCCAGTGGCGGTGGCTTTAGGTTGCTCCCAGGACGAAAATCTAACCCTATCTTTTATAAACTCTAAGACCTCTGTCTCCTTTCCTTTTTCACACTTATCTCTGTTAATCTGCAAAAGTTATCAAGGCCATCATTCGCAAGGCTGCTAAATTGCTGAGCCTTCACTTAGGCTCTTTAATGTATTCCACCTTGGATGCTTAGCTTGAGGGCTATGCTGAGACAAAAGGAAATGAGGTGCTATAGAAACTGCATTGTCAAGGCAATCCCTCCAAGATGCATGATGAGGTTGACTCTATGCTCATGCCTTTGCCATATGCAGCAATGAGCAAAGCCTCAGCTCTTCCTGCAAATTTTCAAAGCAACAATGGGAAATAAATGATCATGACAAGGAGTCCAGGACAAGTTAGAACAAGTGTGTTTTGTTTCACCAGGCGCAGGATAAATCTATTTCCTCTCTACATTTAGAAGTCTACAATCATAACTGAAAAGGGAAAACAGATACAAATGGTCATGCCACATGAGGGGTAAAGCTTCTCAATGAGACTTTCAAGTAAATAACTCCATATAAGTATCTGTTAGAGTAATGATTTAGTGCATACAACATCCGATGAAAAAGAAGGCTTCCCAATAGTAAGCAATTTTGTAATTATGAACAACATGCATTTGATTGAATTGCGATAACAGCTTCACGATCCATAATAGATTTTAGAATGGTATTTTAATCATTATTAGGCCTCACTCAATAGTTTAAGCAGTTGAATTGAATAGTTTCTTAACATATTATCACAGACCTTACAATTGAGAGGTCTCAAATTATGCTGACTATGTAGTGTATTTTTGGTTTGTTGCATTTTCTACAACTTATGTGAGGAGGTGTGTTAGAATGGGATTTGAATCATTTCCTTGGCCTCATCCAGCAATTTTAGTTTTTGGATATGGTTTATTGACAAAAGATAACAACTTAGTAAGGTGAGGTTTAGATAAACGTACCATGATCCTTTTTCCTTTTCAATAAAGAACTTAGTGAAGGAAATAGTATTGACGCAGTTCTTCTACTATCATCCTGCCAAAATCCAATAATACCATTACCATTTAATTGGATGCTTATTGTTAGGCAACAATGCCCCTTTTTTATTTCCGTTAAACCCTACATGTTTATTTTATTCAATTGTGTCATAGCACTTCTATTCTTATAGCAATAACTTAGAGGTATAGAATTCCACACTCACAGTGTTAAACAAGTCCATAAGGCAAGGCCAACAATGCGAAATGTGGTCCATCAGAAAAAGTTGACCACCACCATTGCCACAGTTTTCATCAGTATAATCTTTTTTCATTACATAGATATGTATACTGGAATCAGATACTTTTGAAGAGTTCTTCTAACCAAACAAATTCCCAG
The DNA here is from genome assembly GCA_026413385.1 of Erythroxylum gracilipes. Lineage (NCBI taxonomy): Eukaryota > Viridiplantae > Streptophyta > Magnoliopsida > Malpighiales > Erythroxylaceae > Erythroxylum > Erythroxylum gracilipes. Next base: position 12,153 of record JANZLC010040530.1, read on the forward strand.
AAGATTTCTAATGACTCCATTCTGAAAAGAAATGAACAGTCTCCTAAACAAGTGAGTATAGCATGGAACATAAAAAACACCAACCTTTGTATAGCTTCCTCCAGAGAGCTTAAATTCATTCTTCCATGTGAAAGATGGTACTGGAACTACAGAGAATCCTGATGCAACTAATATCCCAATCCATAACCCATAACCAAATCCTCCAGCCCACCATCCCTTCAGAAAAATTCAGAATGTATTTTCACAATCCACAGATTAGCTTTATGCAAAATTGTAAACTTTTACATTTTATGGTTTCAAAACAAATTCTTCCAGACAAGTTAAGTGGTCGGGTTAAAAAAAGCAACAAGTAACAGGAACAAATGCCAGGATCATTTACACCATAAAAATGTTGGAAATCATTTTGAGAAACACAATTAAAACTCCTAAATGAGCTCCCACTAGAGAAGTCATTTACCTGTTTTCCATCTTTTGGATATGGAATTGATTGCTCTAAGTATGCAACAGTTCCTGAAAATAGAGAAACAAGTTTACAAGACTTTTCAAGCACAAAGAGAAACTTAACGAGGAAGAAATCAGTATGATAAAAGTTAGTGAAATACAAAGTACCAAATGATTCCTACATTTGAGGAGGCAAACAACTTGTATACACATATACTAACTGCAAAAACATTACTATAACACAAAACTATATTTTCACTTTTCCTGAAAATTTGCTGGAGAACTGCTCTAGCCTTCCAAACCTGACAGTCCTAGGAACTTTAAATTTGTAAGCAAGAGCATATTAAACAACAATTTCAAGGGCTTTACTTTAAAAAATTCATGACCAACAACTTTTTCCTGTCACATTGTATAAAACTTAAGGAGGTACAGTTGTTAAAGACACCAAAATTCCATTTCACCTCCTTAAACTGCCTCAACATCTCACCTTTAACTTATGATCAAGTTTCAGAGGCTTCTACCTTCTATCAAGTGTTCATGGATCAAGAACTGCAGTCTTGCCACACGAAATATGGTAAGCATTTACAAACATTCACACCCAGATACCCAGTTACATGACTAAGTCATACAAATATATAAAAATAAGTGTCAACGCAGAACGAAAGAAACTTATGAGGTGCTGAGCAAAAAGATTGACAATCCCGTTAAGAAGTTTTGTCTCGTACCAATTGGAGCATCAAAACCATTAAGCAATTGAACAATAGACTTTGCATCTAAACGCTTTCGAATTCTTTTGCCAACTGTTACTTTCAAGCAAGGAGAATCAAATACCTGTGAAGACAAAGAAGATTATAACTAAAGCCATTCTTCACAAAAAACAACCAATTAATTCTTTTATAAGAAATGATTTGGAAATGAAACTAACGACACCGAAGAGGTCATCTAGTCTAGAGGAAAATGGTCCACCGGGATAAAGCATTATGCAATTAGTAAGATGTTCCTAATCTAACAAGAAATCAGTGAGACTGGATGAACTTTCACATGCCATATTTCCTAAATATATAGACATGCAAGCTCAGACATTTCCTGAACTTAGTTGTAGATTTTTCTTCCATAGGTTGCAATCACAAAAGGTGGATTACACGATTTTATCCCTCCTGTGGATTGACTAAAAAGCTTCCTTGATGTTCATACTTCTGCATTAGTATGAGGGCAAGCCGTCATGGTAATCTGGGATTGGACAGATGTTTAATATAAGCATTACGCAGGCTTCTATGGGAGGCAAAGGTTGACCAATAAAAGAAATGTTCAGTGTATGACCTTCAAACTGATTGTTTAAATCTCGATTGAACATTATCTGCACTACCTTATTGCAGTTGCAACTGTTTGTTTCATGCTCCGCCATTTACTGACATGCTAACTACAAATATGCTAGCCTCATTACAGAGCTATAAGCCCCAAAACCTAAGATCAGGGACCAACTATCTATTTGCATTTTCCATGAGAGATCAGTTTGTCCAGATTCAATGCCCAGGAAAGCTGTTGTGCAAATATTGTTCTTTACTCCCAATATAAACATCGGAAATTGATCAGAACCCTTCAGAAGTGGAAATGTTGACCACTAAAACATCCAACTGGAACAAGATACCTACTGTTCGTGAAGTCATAGAAGTTTGCAAGCTAACAAAGATTTTGAACAAAAATAAAATTTTATTCCTTGGAAAATGTTAAACATTTAACCCCGATACAAACCCAATTCAAAAAAAAGTTCCTTCTAAAATACCCCAATTGCAGAACATCCTAAAATTCGTAAACATAGAGACTATCATCTTAGTCTTAAGAAAAGCTAAAAGAAAAACAAAATGCGACTTGAATTTAAATAATAAACTGTGGGGAACACCCAGACTCATCTGTTTTCAAGAGGGCTAGAGTACCAGAAAATATCAGAGTCAATACCGAGGACCCAATTGGATACTGCATTGGTCTGCTTTGAAGGTTGAGTCCTGCGAGGAAAAGGGTTAGTGAGAGTCCAACCAGTCCTCTTTAAGCTGTGCAACATCAGCTACTTTAGCATAAGGCCTCACTAGTCTTTCCCTTGAAACACCTCTCAAATAACTTAGAATCAAGAGAACTAGTCGTTGTGCAAAAGGGTCTTAGCTTAGATGCAGAGGAAATAAAGGATAAATGTTTGGGTTTAACGGTTGTGAAGAAGTGAGAATTCATGAATTGGGTTCCTGGAGAATGTAGGCTTTGTGGCTCTACTTAACGATTTCCATGTAATAGGCTTTCTCCGTTGCAAGTAGAACCAAGAGGGAGTGACAACAAGTTCCAGATTTGTGGACAAAATCCACAATTCCAGGATTTCAAAGCAAAAGCGTTTAGCACCATTTTTATTTAAAAGTGTGAAAATTTTTAAAACTTGTGCTGAATGTTACATCAGTAAATTCAAAGTGTAAAAAATTTAAATTTAACTAAATTATTATAAAAATTATTAAAAATTAAATAAAATTAATAATATATATAATTTAAAGACTATTTTATAAATTTTAAAAATTATTTAAAATAATACTTAGTATTAACCTGTACTAATACAGTATTATATTAGAACCAAATATGATATGCTTCAGTTAACATGGGTCTTTCCATTTCTATAACTCTTCCACGCTTTCATTTACATTCAGAACATCAACAATGTGTTGAGTTTTGGCTCTTTTGTTTATTGGGAAAAATAATTTGAGGAAAATTCTTGTCTATATAAAGAAGTTGTTACCTTCTTGGTTAATACACCGATACAAAGTTAAAGATTTGTATAACAAATTTGACTTTAGTTAAATTCCTCTTTTGAGATGAGAGTTGGAGAATTTGTTGCGGGTGTGTTGGTGTATTGGAGGATTAAATGAGAGGAGAAATTATATGATTATAAGAATTTTTCATATAGTAAATTTTCTTATTATTGCCCGTAATTTTTTTTTCGATTTGAAAATTTCCATATAAATTTTCTTGTGTTGTTATTATTTTTTTATTTTTTTAATATTTTTATCTATCACATATCGTTTAATGTACGCATGGGATATCTAAATTTTCAACACTACTGGCCTTGCTCCAATAGACTATTCAGAAAGTATCAATTCTTCGATCACTCCATTGCTCTGTTAAGACCCCACAAAGCTCTGCCGCTTTAATTTTAGGATTAAAATTAATATTTAATTATTGTTATTTAAAACAAATAAAATTACTAAAATATGTTGAGATATTATCAACTTAAAATATATTATATTAACATTACTAATGACTAATGACGCACATAGTCATATCCCGATTATATTTTTCATCTATATAAAATTTAATTTGAACATTTCTAAAACAATAGAGTTTAATTTGAATATTATAAAACATTAAGGTCCATTTAAATGTAAATATTAGAGTTAGGTATACCTTTTTGACCTTTAAAATTTGGCATAATACAATTAACGTAACAAATAAAAATTTTGCAGATAAAATCAAAAAATGATTTATTTGACCAGTATATACTATAGAAATAGAAGTAAAATTGAACTATATATTTTAAGAGTTTATGCAAAATAAATTAAATAATTAATACATTAGAATGCATCTAATAATTAGAAAAATGATCAACGTGATGTCATTAATCGGACTTGCATTCGAATTATGCGTTTGGATTTTTTGTTTCTAAAATTATCCATTAACTGGATTTATGTAGGCGAGGCTTGCAATTTCATACCATTTTTTAAATTATTTTTAGATATAAAGATCATATAAATTATTATTAATGTAAAAATATCAATTAAATGGAATTAATTGCATATTACTTTTCGATTTTATTGTTTCTTCATTAACTCCAATTTGTAATTGAATACTTACAGTAAGCGAATTCTCTGTGTTGATTAATCAATTCTTACGTTGTTCTATTAAATCTCATTAACATATATATATATATATATATATATATATATGGTCCAAATAAATATATGAATAAGATTAAGTAGCACAAGGTTGGAACACCCTAACAGAAACAGGACGCTCCAACCTACAAATCAGTCGCTACATATCGTTAAGGTACTTGAGTGGAGAAATGAAGTCCGGTGAGTACTTGATGGATTTCAACGATAACAAGGAACATAGCCATGAATCAGATCCATTCTACGAACAATTTTTTGATTTTATGTGGTTCAATAGCTTCAGTAAAGAAATGGCTAGTTCTCAAGCACCTCTAAGTGTCTGTTTAGAACAGCTTTTGGAGGGTTCAAAAGCACTTTTGTCTACAGCAAAAGCTGTTTTGAAAAAAATAGGTATTTGGCTGGACTTTTTAAAAGTACTTTTGCAGTAAAAACAGCTTTTTTAAAAGCCCAAATACAGCTTTTATAGAAACTAGAAATTGAAGCTTTTTAAAAAAGCTCCAATTTGAGCTTATACGAAAAGCTATTTTTTATACGTTTCCGTCACTTACGTTAAAGACGTCTAAAA
>JANZLC010040584.1:0-17070 GCA_026413385.1 Erythroxylum gracilipes
ACACCCCCAAAAAAAAATTAAAACACTGATTAATTTCATTTCAACAACTTTACACACACTCTCTATGGGATTGACCTAGACTCAATACTACTACAGTAGTAGGTCTAGTTTATTTTGAATAACATTATGACACGTTGTCAGTTGCTTTGTTTCACTAACTTTAATGACTTTCATGCTACTTCACCCAAATACATATCACCTTACCTTTGCTCATATTACAACCTTGAAAAGTCCTTTGATCCATAATTTTGCATGTGAATTTTAATGGTGGAGAAATGAAATGATATGTAAAATACTGGAATGACATGATCATGAATGGTGATAAGTGTACCTATGAACATATCTTGTTTAAATACTCTACTATTAGATTGCTTAGTTTTTAAAGGTATTGAATGTTGATTGATCATGAGTAAAAACTTGGAATGTTAAGTTCTTGCTATAAATTTTGAAAGTTATTCATCTTTGCTTATGATTATATATTCTTGGAACATATGGGAAATGAGTCAATGTTTTTGGGTCTATGATCTTAATATTGATGTTTTGCTTAAGGACGGTCAAAAGCTAAGTGTGGGGGAAATTGAGATGTGCTTAATTGATTGTATAATTATTCCATAATACTTAGCAATTAATGAGATGAAATTGCTTAAGATACTTACTTTGACTCATCTGTGATTTTAGGCACAATTCGGAATCAAAGAAGTTAAAGTGAGTCGAAAGCACGATATTTGGGCAAATTTTCAAAGATTCATATCCACTCGTCTTCATATAATAAGAATGAGGAAGATTAGAGAAAATAAAGACAAGAAGAAGATAAGAAAATGAAAACACAAAGAAAAGTGTTAATGTAACATCCTATTACCTATGTTAAGGGTAAAATAGTGTTTATAAGAGGTTAATGAGAAATAAGAAACGGTATTTTATGCTTATGCATAATATGACATACACATATACGTGAATATTGAGTTTTGCACATTAAAATGGTTGTACATGCATTCATTGACATTTTCTGAGTAAAATTGACCTATAAATAGGAATTGTGGATTTTAATTGTCTTGAAAATTAAATTGGAGTGTATTAAAATTGATTTGGTAATTTTGTTGATATTCAGGTATTTTGAAAATTTGGAGTATTTTTGGACTAGGAAAAATGGAGAAATATGGACCATTTATAGTGTGACATGTGGATTAATGAATTAGTGACAAATGGCTTACATGCATGGTGATATGTGGAGAGGAGTTATTCATGCACCTAGTTATGTTTTCGATAAAAAGAAATCATTGAAGCTTGTTCTTTACCGAAAACATGCAACACCAAATTTTTTCCTTGTTGATTATGCTTGAGTAATTGGCTAATAAGTTTTACATCAAAGTAAGAATTTCAATCTATATCAACTACTGGAAGTTTAGTTAAATCAAGTAAGTTGAGTTTTGAGTTTATGATACTGTAAATGGTTTTTGATAACGTTTGAGAATTTGTAAATGAATTCATGCATGAGTGGGATAGGAAGAAGTAATTTCAGTGATAATTAGTGAATTAAAAAGTCTACAGAAGTGTGAAATAGATGCAGAAATTCATGAAAGTGGATAAATTTATATTCTGTTTTGTTTTGGAGAAATACATATATGATTGGTTTTTACTGTGTATGCGTGATTCTGTTGAGTGTTGTAAAGATGATGAGGAATGAGGATAAGGTGAGGTTGTGACATAGAGAGGCTAAAATGATAAGTTTTTGATGAAGTGGAAGTGTAGAAGAAGGTGAAAAATTGCAACAGATGAACGAAAGTGTAGAAAATATGAAATATACATGAATATGTCAGTTTTTGATATTGGTTATGAATCATGAATTTTGATTTATATGTATTGAGTTGAACCGAAAGGGAAGTAGAAGAGATGGTTTATGCATTATATGTATTAGTTGTAAAGTGTAGGAATTAGAAATCTGGAAAAAAAAGAAAGGAGAGAAGAAAACTTGCGTTTTGTGAATCTGGAAAAATGGAGTGCACGATCGTGCTCTGCTGCACGATCATGACATTGGAAGGGGATATGGAAAACAACAATCATGCAGAGGTGGTGCATCTCGCAAGTGAACGATCATGCATGATCCTGACATTGGACGTCCGTCTAGAATTGCACGATCGTGTAGGTTTGCCCTGGAATTACACGATCGTGAAAGCTTCCTGATGATGGACAATTTTGATTCTTTTAGCTATAACTTCTTCTCCTGACCTCCAAATGACTTGATTTTTAAATCAACAAATACATAACACATTGTTCTTTCTATCCACCAAAATTTAGGCCATTTGAATCCATTCGAAAAAGATTGATTGATGAATTTAGGATGAAAATGTTAAGGTGTGCTAGAATTTGATGATTGGAATGTTTTTACTGAATATTCTTAGAGATTTTGGCTATATTTTGATCTGTATATTTCAAAATGAGATGATTCTTGATTTAAATTAAACTAAAGACATATGGCTACTTGTTTTCTGAAGAAATCGAATATAAATTCTGCCTCTAAGAATTCCAGAATTTGGTTTGAAGTTGAGTATAGAGAACTGTTGTAGTTTAAGAACAATCTAAAGTAAATTGAGTATAACTTTCTAAATAATGAATCAAATTGTATGATCTTAGTGTCATTAGAAACTTAAGACATGGGAGAACAATGTTCTAGAAGGAAGTGTTATCAAATTACTTCACTTTCCTAATGAGAATAAATATGCAAAGTGGACCTGAAAGTATGTTTTTAGACAAATCTGGATTGATAAATTGAGTATTCATATATGAATGAATATTGTGACAAGAATAATGATAAGGAACCCGGGATTATCGTGAACATGCATTGTACATATTCTGTATACATATATGTGCATAAATGAGTGCGTGTATCATTGTGCAAAATAGTGATATGTGTATGTATTGTATGATATAATGGAGCACATTGAGCGCCACCATCCAGACATTGCCGGGACTTCAAGGCAATAGCTTTTTGGAGTGATCTGTGAGTAACCTAGACGGTCTCACTTAATAGTTTCTATTATATATTATGTTCTGAATGTGGATTATTTATACTGATTCTGGACATGAAGGTATGAAGATTCTGATTTATGAATGTGATATTGAAGTGTTCCTTGAATGTGAATTTGGTGAAATAAAAGTTTCTCAACATGTTTGTTGAATGCCAGACTAAGGTTCGATGATAAATGGAAATGGGATTGTAACTGTGTTTGAATGGGATTGTGAATGGGAATGTTTGAAACAATGAATGATTGAATATGAATGTGATGCATTTCATACACGAATACATGATCAAATAATGATAGTTGTGACATAAGTAGCCACCGAATATGAGCTTAAAGCTCCACAATGTGGTATAGAACCAAAGACTCGATATGTACAATGAGCCCTGTATCCGCAAAGGGTAAGGGATAGTATCAATGAACCCGATATCCACAATAGATATGGGATATTTTAGACACATGATCACAACAACGTAATAATTAAAAGTGAGTCACACGAACATTGAATATACACATATTGAGTGTGTTTGGCTGATTGAATTATAATGTGGACATGTATTTGTATAAAAATGGATATGTGAAGTAAATGATATGTGGTACAATTTGCTAAATGAAAAGATGTGAAATTATCTGGTTATATGATTTGTTATGTGGTATGAATTGGGTGAACCATTGAGGATTGTTACATCATTGAGTTCGCAAAACTCATCAAAATTGCAACTTTGATTTTTCAAGTCCGAGAGAGGACACTAGTGATAGGGAGACGCTACAATAAGATTAGTTCTTCTACTTTTGTGAGGAAATGGCTCAAAGGTCAATCAATTGAGGCTGAAGGATTAAATAGAAGTTTTTTGTAAAATTACTCATGTAATATACTTAGTTTTAATACTGTATATATTCGGATGGTTTGTATAGCTATGATGTAAATTTGGATTTTATGAAATGAACTGAGGAATGCAGTTTGGTTTTAAAATTTGGTGACTTTTATGTATAGTAGATGATGACATGATTAAGTTGGATATGTGTTTGCTCTAACATGCCATTATTATAGGTTATGTACTGGAATGTCCACAGGGTCTTCCGATATGTAATCTATGGTAGTGGGGTGTTACATTTTTGGTATCAGAGCATAGTTTGCATCTATAGGGACATATAGGAATGTTAAACATGAAATATGGTGAGAAATGTGGATGGTAATTAGAGTTATTATTTATGATAGGTCATCCGACGTAGGTGATCAGGAAGGACACTCAGCTGACTTAGGATCGATAAGAGCCAATAGAGAGTCTTCTGTACCTCAACCTGAGGTAATGTCTCCAAGAGTTCCTGAGAGAAGGGAGAGGAGGTACGATAGGCTATGAAAGTAGGGGATTATGGACTTCTATGAAAGTACGGACTCTGTAGAGGCTGAGGGATGGTTAGAGAGGACTGAGCAAGTATTTGATCAGATGGACTGTGAGTCGGACGAAAAGTTCGAATATGCAGTTTCCTTACTGCAAAGCCCAACTTATCAATAGTGGAATACTGTTCTAGGTAGTGCCTCCAGGCCTTGCAATCTGAATTGGGGAGACTTTCTGAAGGCCTTCAGGGAGAACTATATGCCCAAGATCTACATGGACAGAAAGATGAAGGAATTTTTGGATCTAAAATAGGGTAGAATGTTAGTGACAGATTATAAGATCATATTTAATGAGCTAGTGGGGTATGTTATTGCCTTGATTCCCACTGAGGAAGACAAATGCAGAAGATTTGAAGACAGATTGAATATGAAAATTTGGACAAGGCTAGCAATCACCAACCTGAGCAGTATTCCTTAGCTCAGAGCAGCCTTGATCCAAATAGAACAATTTTTTAGAGATGATCAGGGTGAACATAGGCAAGAATCTAAAATGAAGAGGCTTAGTGAAGTTTAGAGTGGTTCTGGTAGGAAGTTTACTAAGCATCAGAATAGATCTTTTCGACCACCGGCTGGATCAAAACAGTCGGGGTTCAGACAAAGGGGTAATTTCATATAGTCTGGTAGTGGAAAAGGTGCAGTGTCAGGTCAGATACGTAATTGTGAGCACTATGGGAAGAAGCAAAGTGGTGGGTGATTATTTGGATCTTGCCTTAGATGCAGCTCCTTTGACCATCAGGTTAAGGATTGTCTTGCTACCATTGGAGTTCAATCTGGTATGAGAGGGGGATCAGTGATTGAGACTACTATTCAGCAAAATCGAGCTTATTGGCCCCTGAATTTTTTTTTAAAAAAATCATGATTAGATTAATTTTGGAGTCTTGCTAGATTAATGTATGTTGGAATTATTTAGCTTGCTAATGTGAGTAAGATAATATGACATAGGTTAAGGTGGTAAGTTTGCATAAGGGGTATTTTGCGGAGATCATTTAAGTGGTAAGGCTTTAAGGTATTGAAGGAAGGGAAAAAATGGGAAGAGAAAATTGTTGGCTTGTATTAAGAAGTCAAAAACGTGAATGAGAAAAGAGAGAAGAGAGAAGCACGAAAAAGAGAGAAAGAAGGGAAAAGAAGGGAGGTCAACCAGGTTTCAATTTTTCTTAGTTTTAAAGGGAGTTTTTGAGAGTGTTCAAGGAGGGAAATAGGAAGAGGAAGATTAGAGCTTCCATTAGAGCCAAGAAGCTCATTGTTTGGTGAAGATTCAAGGTAAGTTTATGTTAAATCTTTTAGATTTTTAGAAGGGTTTTGGTTCAAAGAGCTTAGAAATTTCATGGGTATAAGTATTCTAGGATCAATTTCATGCCTTTGGTTCTTTGAGTTTTTCCAATTTGAATGTCTACTGGTTTGGGATTTTTGTCAATGTTGAAGAAAATCAAGAGAGGCAAGAGGAGCAAGAGGAGAGACATCCTTAGACAAGTTTACAAGCAAGGAAATTAAAGTGGGTGACATTTTTATAACTGAGTTAATAAGCCATTAAAGTTTCTTCAAATAAATGGAAGTTAATGATTTCCAACTACCTTGACAATGTGCATTTATTGTTCTTTAAAAATGTTTTGAGAATGTGCCATTTGATTTTGTATGTGAATTTTCGTGAATGACTTATGAGTTGATATGAAAATGTTTTAAAATAGCTTTATAATTGTTGTATTTGTTGCTTTTGAATGAGTTGAGAAATGGCTTCTATGCTTGGTATTGGAATGTGGTTGCTGAATGGTGAAATGATAATGGGAATGTATGTGAAATAGGTCATATGCATGACAAACAAGTTTTAGAAATGTGCCATTTGGGCAATTGGTTTTCAAGTCATGAATTACATGTTTTGTGGGTTTGTGGTGGTCTGTTCTGTCAGTCAAGTGCCCTTGTCTAAAGGCTTCTCTTGTCTGCCCGTTGGTGGCATAGAGCTCCTTCACGGACTCCTTTAAATTTACAGCTACGCAAAACCATTATGTGAGAATGTGATAGTACGTTCTGTTCACGGCTACACAGAACCCTTAGGGGAAATGTGTAGTACGTTCTGTTACGCATCCACCCGAACTATTCTGATATGTTTATTTGATTTTGATGTGATGATTGGTTATGATGTATTGGCAATTTTCACGGATGTATGACTTATGTGATTTGTGAATTGGCTTGATAAATTGATAATTTTGTGTTTTATGATTCAATGGGATTTTTTCTATGAGCACAGAAGTTTTAATTAGATTTTTTCTTATTACCATTTATAAAACTGTTACCCACGAGCTTTCAAGCTCACCCCCTTTCCTTCCCATCTCAGGCGATGGACAAGATACCGAGTGATTGAGTCGACAGCCAAGGCATCACTCCAATTTGTATATTTTGTTTTTTTCTTGAAGTTAGATTTTATAAAACAACGCTTTAGTCGCATTTTAAGCAATTCTCATTTTGTAAAGTTTATATTTTGGATTATGTTGTAAGGTGGCTCGAAATGCCCACTAAAGCATTGTAAAACTCTTATTTGTTTGATGTTAATGAAATGTATATATATACATACATTATGTTTTGTTCATGATTTCCAAGGTCTTTATATTACATTTTTCAAGCTTTTCATAGGGGTAAGAATTGTGTTCTGAGTTAAGGGGAAAACCGGATTGATCTAAGTAGAACTAGACAAAGTTGTCTTCTAGAAAGTTGTAGCATATCCTCTTAGCTTTCCAACGATATAGAGTTTATAATTTTTGGACATTGGAGTTGAAAGTTAGGGTCCTTAGAAGGGAAGATGCTTAGGAGTGTAAAGATGTATCGTCTGTAGAGACGTATTCGTCTGCTTTCCGTATTCGTCTGCTTTTTGCATTCATCTACTTTCCGCATTTGTCTTCTTTCTGCATTCTTCTGCTTTCCGTATTCATCTGCTTTCCGCATTTGTTTGCTTTTTGCATTCATCTACTCTTTGCATTCGTTTGCTTCTTGATTCGTCTACTTTCCGCATTTTTGTCTGCTTCTTGATTCGTCTGCTTCTTGCATTCGCCTGCTTCTTGATTTGTTTGCTTCTCGCATTCGTCTGCTTTTTGCTTCGCCTGCTTCTTGCTATCGTCTGTTCCATTTTTGACCCTTCAGAAAATAGAATCCGTCTTCGAGGTTTTCATAAAAGTTGTAGAACTCAAAGTCTTCTTTCAAACTGTCCTAAGATGATCTTAATCTGATATCCCTAATGATGGTTATGCTAATTGCCCCAAGACAGGTGCAATATGATTGAGGATATAAGCATACTTGATTCTTTTGGTCATAACTTCTTCATCTGACTGTCAATGAAGTGATTTCTTGAAGCAATAGTTTCCTAATGCATTTTCTATTCCTCCTAATGAGGGGTAGTTAAAATAACCCTTCAAGGTAGTACACAAGCTCAAGGTTTATGATTCCAGATGTTGGGCTCCGGAAACGGGGTCCAACAGCTGGTGGGGCTGGGTAGAGAGTCCGAGGTAGAGGTAGAGTGAGTTATAGAAGTCCTTCTGTCAGGACTAAGGTTCGGAGCAATAGTTAATCTAGCTCATGGCCATGCATGATTTGTGTCATGATAAATGTGTCACACATATGACAACTTTTGTCATGGCCATGAGACGCATCACATTGCCATGACAAAAGGTGTCATATGTGCAACACATTTATCACGACTATGACTCATTTTGCATGGGTATGACACCCATATCAAGCCCATGCACATGAGGCTCACGGTCGTGAGCCTCAACTAAGGTGGCTCATAGGTGTGACAATATCATGCACGCCCGTGAGACACTTACAGCTCGCCCAAACCCTACTTTTTAATATAAAAGCATCGTTTATGTGACGGCCAAATAAAGGGGGGATGAAATGTTTTTAGTGTTTCCAACTGGGAAAGCTTCGGGAGCCTCAGGAGAGTATAAAGAGGGCGACAAGCTCTTAACCGTGAGAGACGTATAGAGGGTGAGCTTCCCGACGTTGGTTTGGAGGTGCAATCGGCGTCAACGATCCAATTAAGCATATCTTTCCTGTTGGAGTAATGTAAATATAGTGCCTTGGAAAGCAAGTGTATTTACATGTAACTTAATCTTCTTCAGTTACAGTTTTTTAATGAAAATATTTATTATTAATAAAACAAAAGAGTTTGGTTTTATTTGTATAAGCATAATATAACTAGTCATAAGGAACCAAGATTCTTTTTTTAAATAATATTCATATACATGAAGATGTATGGGAAACTTGTATATTATTAGAATCTAAATTAATTAATTCACAGTTAAATAATCAAGTTGGTCACTTGATTATGGTTTAGACTATAGTGTTGCGATTTATCTCCATGTAAGTAAAGGAGTTTACTTCAAGGGAATGATGAGTTTCATATCATAATGGTAGTCAACTATCGATAATGGCACTATTAAATGAATCTTGAATCAAGTATGTTGTCAATAATAAAGTAGGTCGTTACGTTAGTCTTAAAACATACATTTTAGCATTTGCTTATTATGGACCACAATCTTGATGAATGGTGAACTCATATGTATTTCATTATAATTCTTGATATGATCGGAACGGATTTTTACAGAGAATTAATCCAGTGTTTGCATGTTAGAATTATTAATTGAAACATGTATCATGGAACATTCACTCAAATAAAGAGCTTATAGTGATATCATCACTTCTAGATGTTTTATGGAGATTGGTGATTAAACTGGCGCCAGGAGTTTGATGAACTAGCTACCCATCAAGTCTTAATACCAAAATGAGATCTTGTGTGATTAACACCATATAGAGTAAAACAGGAGATTTAGAAGGAAAAACTAACATAAGGACAAAATGATAATTTTACCCTTTGTTATGCGGATGGCTATAATAAGGTTCATAATATGGTTTGCAATTGTACATATTATTTGAAATACGTGTTCTCATAATATTTAGTAATTCAAGAGTTCAACTAATTGTCTTTAATGGAATGACATTTTGTTAATAAGCTATAATTAATTCTAATGAGATTAAATTAATTTTGGGCTTATTGGAGATCGAATTATCTAAGTCTAATAAAATTCCCCACTTGGCTTCAAGGAAGGTTATCAACCAAAGTAAGAAATATAAAAGGAAGTTTTAAAGCCCATAATTGAATGTTGGGCTTGCACTAATTAATGGTTAATTAGAAGCCTAAATAAACATTTAGAAATGGACTAGACTTTGGTGTAATTTGATTAATTAAATTAAAACAAAATTTTTAAAGAAAGGAAGGTGCAATTTTGATTTTATTAGGGCTGAATGTGCAGCTGCACATTTAGCATTGAATTGCTAACATTATCATCAATAAATGTAGTAATGATCTTACCATTAAATGGTTTAATGGTTGTCTTTTAATGATGGCTTTCAATGTAACCTTTTTAGCATTCATTTGATTAAAGATGAAAGATGTAACAACCCAGATGTTGAACCCTGTTTTCGGAGCCCAACTATTTGGAGCCATAAAGTGTGAGTAGGTTTTCTTTTAGGGTTATGTCAATGAACCCTCATTAGCCATCATCTCTAGTTTATTTTGAAAAAAGAACCATCTCATTCGGAGCTTCATAGCCCAAGATATGTTTAAAAATCCAAGGTACGTTTATAACCTAATTATGCTCTTCCAACTGATCCCTCTTTTTCTTTCAATCAATCTTTTTCAAATCAACAACAAAAGCTAAAAATTTTTATGGAAAGATATAAAATGTATTAGGAATCTATTTCTTCAAGAATCACTTCATTTGGAGGTCGAGTAATGAAGTTATGGCCAAAAGAATCAAACATGATCATATCTTCAATCATATTATACCTATCTTGGGACAACTACCATAACTTTCACCAGAAAAGTCAAATTAAGGATGTCTTTGGACGGGTTTGAAGAGCACTGCTAGAACTACAAATTTCGTGCAGAACTCGAAGAGAGATTTTGTCAATATGAGGGCCAAGTCATGGGTTATGTGAAACCACACGGGCAGACCGTGTAACCCACGGGTCTGACAATTTTTCTGCATCAGGAATACATGACCAACGTGAATATACAAGGCATGACCTTGTAACCTTCAGGTTTAATGAAAATGTTCACTCTTTAAGACCCCCTGGATTCTGAATCCATTCTAACATCCCTTTTACTTATAATCTCCCCAAATTCATCTCTTCTAGTGCAATATCACTTCATAACCCTTTAACCAATAAGTACATCTCATTAACTCTTGAAACTCAACTCAAATAATTCATCACATACAATCTTACCAACTCTAACATGCTATTCTAATACTAACAACAATTTGCAATCTCAACAAAGAAGATTATGCACATACACATACACATTCCACTTCCATATCCATTATACTCAACCCTTAAAATAACATAATCATACATAAAAAGGAAGTTCTCAAATTCTCATTTTCATTTCTGAACAAAGTAAATGTTTGAACAACCTTGACTTACATATCAACATACACATCAAACTTAATGCAAAATACAAAAGGATGCTTATGTTTGATATGCCTATAAAGTTATCCAAATTAGTCACTAACTTAGTACAAAAGATTTCTAGCTATCTTGGAGTTTTCGAATGCCTTACCAGGATCGCTATATTAGTGAATATATAAAACCAATTAAGTTGACCTCACATAATAGCTTAAGCTATTGTGGTGAAATATTCACTTAACATGGTATCCGAGCCTTTATGACCAAATGGTCGTGAGTTCATATCCTACCACTCTCCTATTATTTAGCACAAGGTAGAGTGAGTTTGTGCAAGTTTCAAGCCCAAAGGGCTTTCACTTGAGGGGGTGTGTTAGTGAATATATAAAACCAATTAAGTTGACCTCACATAATAGCTTAAGTTGTTGTTGTGAAACGGTCACTTAACACGCTAATCTTATCATTCTATACCTGGCGAGGGAAAATGATGGGTTGAGCTACATAACTTAGTGGCTAATATATATATAGCCATTGGCAACGAGCCATACAATCAAACATATATGTGAATATTCATATAGGCATACATGTCTTGTCTTAATCCAGCAATGTAATTTCAGCATTCATAATTCCAATTCTCTCATAATTCAATACATCATCACATAAAACATATTGGATGTAATTTATCATCAAAGAAAACACTCAAATTGCATCATAACTTAACATGTCAAAATGCAAATGCATAAACAATTGGCTCGAGGTTTTTGTGGAACAAAACGGAGAAACCAACATTTACACCGTGATTGAAACGAGTCCACTTTTCAGATCTCGTATGTCACAAATAGGCAGCCGGGAGAAGGCTTTATGTCAATGTGCATATGACTATGAAACGGTTTCGCTCTTGCCCAAACATAATCAACTCCTATGCTCAATTCAATCAACCGCAAATTCATATTCTCATGCTTTTTCCTTCTTTCCATTTAAATCAAAATGCCATGATACAATGCAAGGCATAGCATGATCATACTCACAATTCAATTATATCAAAATGCCATATATCTTTCAATGTAATACATAAAACACATCATAATGCATTTCTCACATCACAACAATTCACAATTTAGAAATTCAAGCATATACACATACATATAGGCACATTGCCCATTTACACAATAACCATAAATATTTTACCCATCTTATTTCGCTTGAAAATCCAAACTCAATTGTGCCCTTCCTCTTGCTCTTGGGTAGGTCTTTCTTGATTTTCTAACATAACCAAAATTCTCATTCAATCCAAATTCAAATGGAAATACCCTAAAACTTCCATAATTACAAGAAATGAAATCAACACAAATCAAGCTCAAACTTAACCTACCCATAGTCATTCTAGGTTAGAAAACCCAAAACCTAGTTTAGAAACCCTAGGAATCGTTGGGTTCTCTTAAATCATCTTCCAACACAAAACTCCTTTCTCTCTCTAACTCCTTCTTTCTTAACACAACCCATTTCTCTACTAAAGCAAGAAGAAAAGTTGATTAACTTACCTTAACAAGCTTGATTTCTCCTCTTTTTCTTCTTCTTTCTTCCTTTTCTCTCTTATTCCACTATTTTCTCCTTCTTCTCTTCTTTCTCTCTTCTACGACATTCTCTCTTCTCTCTTTTAATTCAAGACAACATTTTAGTTACTTAATTTTTCCCCTCATTAACTAGTCTTTCCATATTTACCCTTCTTTCACTTAATTTCACCTACTAACTCCTTAAGCTAACTTAATTCTAACATTCCCATATTAATTTCTAATATCTACTTATGCCCACTAATTTAATGACTAAATAAAAATAAATAAATAACAAACAAACAAAACATAAATAAATAATTAAAAAATAATAATTAATTTATAAAAACTTTAGGATCCAACAACTCTCCTCCCCTAAAAGAATTTCGTCCTCAAAATTCTTACCAGAGTCATTGAAGAGTTGTGGATACTTCTCCTTCATTTCTTCCAAAGGCTCCCATATTGCCTCCTCTTTTGCATGGTTCTTCCATAAAACTTTGACTGTTTCTCAAGACCTTTTCCTTTGAAACTAGGATCTCCATTGGTTGCTCCTCATATGTCAAATCCTGCATTAATTGGACCTCTAAAGGTTGAACTATGTATGAAGGATCTGATCGGTACTTCCTTAACATCGATACATAGAAGACATTATGAATCTTAGATAATTCTGTTGGTAAAGCTAACTTGTAGGCTAAAGGCCTAATCTTCTTAAAGATCTCATAAGGGCCTATGTATCTTGGACTAAGCTTGCCCTTCTTACCAAATCTCAAAACTCCTTTCCATGGTGAGGTTTTAAGAAACACTTTGTCTCCAACTTCAAATTTTATCTCCCTTCTATGTGCATTTCATCCTATCTTGAGCTGCTTTGAGTCTCTCTTTCACCAATTTAATCTTGTCAACAGTGACTTGCACCAACTCAGGCCCTAAAAGCCTCCTTTCACCTTCCTCATCCCAACAGATAGGAGTTTTGCACCTCCTACCATACAAAGCTTCATAAGGTGCCATCTGAATTCCTGAGTGGTAGGAATTATTGTAAGCAAATTCGATTTAAGGAAAATGATCATCCCATGAGCCTTTGAAATCCATAACACAAGCTCTCAACATTACTTCCAGAGTCTGTATTGTTCTCTCTGATTATCCATCAGTCTATGGATGGAAAGTTATACTAAAATGTAACTTTGTTCCCAAAGCCTCTTGTAAGCTTTCCCAAAACTTGGAGGTGAACCTGGGATCTTTATCCGAGACTATCGAACTTGGAATGTCATGAAGCCTGATTATCTCATCTATGTATTTCTTGGCCAAAACATTCAAAGAATCCGTCTGTTTAATTGGCAAGAAATGTGCAAACTTGGTTAGCCTATCTACAATCACCCATATTGCATCTGCTTCCTGCCGGTTCTTGGCAATCCCATCAAGAAATCCATTATAATCTTCTCCCACTTCCATTCTGGAATCAACAAAGGTTTAGCTTACCTGAAGGTGCTTGGTGCTCAACCTTGACTTACTGGCACACTAAGCATCTTTTAGCATATTCTACAACTTCTTTCTTTATTCTTTTCCACCAGAAATGCTCCTTCAAATCTCTATACATTCTCGTACTTCCTTGGTGCATTGCATAAGGTGCATTATGTGCCTCATCCAAAATTTCATCCTTCAACTCTAATGTTCCAGAATACATAATCTGTTTCCTACCACCATCAAGCCATCTTCCTTTACCTCTATTTCAGAAGATTTACCATTTTTAATCTCTTCTCTGAGCCTACTCAAGTACTTATCATATTCCTGCAATTCCTTAATCTTTTCATTCAATACTCGCCTTACTCTAAATTTTTCCAATATAAAATTAGATTCAACAAAGGAAGATACACTGTCTCCACATGTGCCATAATCGATTTCCTACTCAGTGCATCTGCTACTACATTAGCTTTCCCTGGGTGATAATTAATCATTAAGTCATAATCCTTTGATAGCTCTAACCATCTTCTCTGCCTCAAATTTAACTATTTTTAGCTCATTAAATATTTAAGACTCTTGTGGTCTGTAAACACTTTAGTAGTGACTCCATAGAGATAATGCCTCCATATTTTTAACCCAAAGATTATAGGAGCTAACTCCAAAACATGCGTGGGATAATTCATCTCATAAAGTTTTAATTGCCTAGAAGCATAGGCAGTTACTTTATCTGCTTACATCAATACACACCCTAATCCCTTCCTCGAGGCATCGTTATACACTATGTATCCATCATTACCTGAAGGCAAAGTCAAAATCGGTGCACTCATCAATCTGCACTTAAGCTCCTCAAAGCTTTTCTAACATTCAACTATCCACACAAAATTTTTATTCTTTCTTGTCAATTTGGTAAGTGGAGCTGCTATTATAGAAAATCCCTCCATAAACCTTCTATAATACCCATCCAAACTCAAGAAACTCCTCACTTCTGCTATATTCTTAGGTGCTTCCCATTTCACAACTGCTTTTATCTTTCTCGGATCCATATGCACTCCGTGCCCTGAAATCACATGCCCAAGAAACACCACTTCCCTAAGCTAAAATTTGCATTTATCAAATTTGGCATACAATTTGATCTTCCTCAATGTCTCCAATGCAACCCTCATATGTTCCTCATGTTCCTTATCACTCTTAGAATAAACCAATATATCATCAATGAAGACAATGATAAATCTGTTTAAGAAAGACTTAAAGACTCGATTCTTCAAGTCCATAAAAGCTACAGGTGCATTCGTTAACCCAAAAGACATGACCAAGAACTCAAAATGGTCGTACCGTGTTCTAAAAGTAGTCTTTAACACATCGGACTCCTTTATCCTCAATTGATGATAACCCGATCTCAAATCTATCTTAGAAAAGACCCTTGCCCCTTGCAATTGATCAAACAAATCATCGATGCGGGGGAGTGGATATCTATTCTTGATAGTGACATGATTGAGCTTCCTGTAATCCATACACATCCTCAACGATCTATCTTTCTTCTTTACAAAAAGAACCAGAGCTCCACAAGGTGAAGAGCGCAGCCTAATAAAACCTTTCTCTAATAATTCCTTCAATTGCTCCTTAAGTTCCTTCAATTCCGTCGGAGACATTCTATAAGGCGGAATCGATATTAGCGTTGTGCCCGAAAGAAGCTCAACAGGAAATTTAATTTCCCTAGGTGGTGGTAGTCCTGGTAATTCCTCGGGAAAGACATCCGGGAATTCCATGACCACATGTATTTCTTCTAACTTCCCTCCATCTGCCTTTATGTCTACCACATAAGCCAAAAATGCTTCACATCCTTTACTTATCAATTTTTCTGCTATCAAAGTCAAAACCATTCTAGTCGGACTCGCTTTTCTGTCCCCCATAAACACCACCTTTCTACCATTGCCATTTTTGAACTCCACGATCTTCTGTTTGCAATCTAAGTTGGCATTATACTTTTCTAAGGTGTCCATACCCAAAATCACATCTAATCCTCCCATCCTTAATGGCATTAGATCCCCCACTAATTGTTCCCCTCCAATATATATATCTCACAATCTCTATATAATTAACTAATAATAATACATTGGCCGATTGGAGTACTCACCATTAAAGGAGTATCTAATGGGCTCAATTCTCTACCATTCACAATTCTACTCAATAACACAAATGAATGAGTAGAACCTGGATCAATCAAAACAATAACATCTTCATCAAATAATTTAATCATACCAGTTATGACCTTTGGAGTTGTCTCTGCATCTTCCCTCATCATAGCAAACACTCTAGCTGGTACTTGTCCCCTTGGTTTCCCTGGAGGGTTCACTTTCCTGGCTGCACCAAAACTTCCACTGCCCACTTCCATTACTGTCCTGTGTCCCACTATCTTGGCCCTCTTTGAAACTTGCATCTAACTTCTCTCACGTTTTGGATTCTGAGGGCACTCTTTTGCCATGTGTCCTTTCTCCCCAAAATTAAAGCATTCTCCAACCAGTTGATAACATTCCCCTTTGTGAAACCTTCAGTAATAATCACAATTAGGAATGGGCGGCTTATCCCCATCTCCCCTCCTGCTACCTCCAGTCGTTGTGGCTTAATGTGAGACAGTTTTCATCTGTCTAGTCCTATTTGCTACACTGCTCCTCTCCTCAAACTGTGCATAGAAAGTCCTGGCACTCCTCTCTAACATAGAATCACTGCCTCCCCTCTTAAACTGTTCTCTCCCTTTTCTCTTTCTATTCACCGCACTCTTAATGTTCTCCACATTTTCTACTCTCAATGTTACTTCAACCAGCTATTGGACGTCGCAAAAATTCTGTGCCACCGCTTTCTCTCTGATGGCCAAGTGTAGTCCCGCTTTAAACCTTCGACACCTAGCCACTTAGCTCATCATTAACTCAGCTGCATATCGGGCCAATTGTGTAAATCGACACTCATATTTGCTCATCATCATCTCCCTCTAGGTGAGGCTCAAAAACACTCTCTACTTCTACTGGAT
The DNA here is from genome assembly GCA_026413385.1 of Erythroxylum gracilipes. Classification (NCBI taxonomy): domain Eukaryota; kingdom Viridiplantae; phylum Streptophyta; class Magnoliopsida; order Malpighiales; family Erythroxylaceae; genus Erythroxylum; species Erythroxylum gracilipes. Next base: position 16,897 of record JANZLC010040584.1, read on the forward strand.
GTACACTTTCGATAAATACTTCTTCTTATAAACAATTAGGAAGTCCTTCCATGCCAAAACCGGTGGCTTCATCTTGTTAAGTCAAAATGACTTCACGGTTTAATAATTTTGATGATAAGCAAAAAGCAGACGAAAGCCATATGATGAAAAGCAGACGAAACAAAATCCAGACTA
>JANZLC010040625.1:0-17061 GCA_026413385.1 Erythroxylum gracilipes
TGTTAATAACATTCAATTCATAAGTATAACATATAAAAGTAATCATCTTAGATAACTTTTAGAACACAAATCTAACAGATGGATAGACCATCTCTACCTACATCCATGAGCTTGAGAGCTCATAAAGCAGCCTATGAAGTCTGGGATTGGTTTAACAGATTAAGTCTTATGACCATTAAAAGATCCATTCCTGACCATCTGCTTAGTGGACTTCCAAACATAGACATAGTGAAGGAGTTTCTTAGTAATGTCTCCCAGAGGTACACAGTCTCACTTAATGTTGAGACAAGTGCCTTGATGAAAGAATTATTCTCCATGAAGTATACTGGAGAAGGGGGAGTAATGGAGTACATATCAAGAATGATCCATCTTCACAGTAGACTAAAGATGTTAAACATTCCTCTTCCTAATGTCTTCATAGTTCACCAGACTCTGAATACACTCACTTCATAGTTTAGTAATCTAGTGATGACATATTATTCATAGGATGAGGATTGGGACTTCAATGCTTTGATTGCCCATTACGTTGTTAAGGAGGAGAAACTCAAGCTTGCTACTCCTACAACCCTCGAAGCAACTAAAGGGAAGGCAAAAATGAAACTCACTAAGATCAAAGGTAGAAAGCCTAAATCTTCTCTACATGCTGATGCTGTTCGATCCAGTGATGGTAAAGGTCTACATGACATAAAGAAGCCAGCAGTATAAGGCCTAAAAAGAAGGATTGTGACCATCAGATAACTCCTTACCTTATTAATTTATGAATCTAATTTGCGATAGTCGCATTAAGTACTTGGTGGCTATATAATGGAGTATTTGATCAAAGTGTTTCCATGATGCCAGGGTTCATGTCTATGATAAAGCCAAATAAAGGAAGGAGTGACTAATTTTGATGGCAACGAAGAGGAAGATAATATCTATAGGGAATGTATGTATTGAACCTTACTGTAAGGTTTATTTTAGTTTTTACACGACACATTTTATATGTGATCTTTATATCAGTTTGGGACAAAGAAGGTTGGCATTTTATATTTAATGCTTATGTTAAACAGTTGTTGTTTAATGGAAAAACATAATGGTACAACTTTCTCGTCATATTGTTTGTATAGAATGTGTCTTATCCCGAATTAGATATATGCTTCCTTGTATCTTGCTAAGCAAGTCATGAAAAGAACCCTAATGAATGAAAAGTCATACATGGCGTGACATAAAAGTTTAAGGCACATTTTTAGGGATAAGGTTGAGAGATTGATTAAGGAAAGCATTCTCTCAATTCTAGATCATGATGATCTGGGAGCATGTGTTGACTATTGTAGGGGTAAGTTGACTAATAAGGAAGACGGGTCAACTGGTGTTTCTGACTTGTTGAGTCTGATACATACGGATATCAGAAGGCCTTATACAGTTGTATTGTGCAATTCAAAATGTATTCTAACATTTGTTAATGATTATTCCCATTACAGTTATGTGTTCTTACTTAAAGATTGAAGGTTAAGAACCAATTGGAAAAATCATTCAGAGTGTCAGATCTGACCGTCGAGGAGAATATCATGAAAAATATGGTGTTTTAGGACTTAAAAAGGTTCATTTTCCAGATATATGGAATCAGTTAGAATAGTGACTTAGTTCACTATGTCGGGTAGTCTTGAGCAAAATGGTGTGTTGTCGAAAGGCATAATTACACCCTAAAGGACTTTAAGAAGTCAATACAGAACAAGACTAATCTACTTTATTATCTAAAAGTAAGGAAACCTAGCCTTACACACATTCGTGTATGAGGCTGCCCTATTGGGGTAATATAATCCTTATTAAGAAAAATTGCATACTCATTCCATTCACTGCTATTTAGTAAGATATCCCGATCACTTTAAAGCTATAGATTTTACTGTAAAGAAAGTAGGATAAGAATAGTAGAAATGCAAACAACTAAGTTTATGGAATACGATGTCTATAATGATGGTGGGTCCTTTGACCCTTCGGATGATAGCAGGGTGGATATTACAGTTATTATGTACCCGCCACTTGTATAGTTAGATCTGGTGGATCTAGGTCTTTGTACCGTGCCTGTACAGGAATAGGAACCCATACCTATACACGTAGAGGTTCCTGGGGGTACAAAATCTAATGCAGTTATGTAAATCCACCAGAGTGAGACGACCTGCTATCCCATCCAATTTCATAGTCTATCAGGTGAACAAGACTATGCTATTAGACATGTTACAGATCTAGTTACTTTTACAGAAGTTGATTCTGGACCCAATGTAGATTTGTGGTAGGTTACAATGACTGAAGAGATGCAAGCCATGAAGCATAGTAATGTCTGGGAGCTATTTGATTTTGCAGCTGCAAGCCATGAAGCATAGTAAGGCCTGGGAACTATTTGATTTTGCAGCAAAATTGCAAACTCGTCAGTTGTAAATGAAGTTTAAAGACCTAAACGATTTCGGGATAAAGTTCAACGGTTTATGGGCTCACTCAATTGCCTAATGGTTCACTCAGGGAGAAAGGTTGACTTTAATTACATTTTGAGTGATTATGGAAATTTTAGCTCATGATGATATAAAGTTACATAAGATGGTTGTCAATATGGCTTTCCTAAATAAAGACCTTTATGAAGAGGTCTATATGGTACAACCTGAAGGATTTCAGGATCCAGATGGAACTGATATGGTTTGCGTGTTATACAGAACAATATATGATTTACATCAAACCTCCCGAAAGTGATACCTTACATTTGATAAGGTTTGACCTCTTTTGGCTTTATGGAAAATAAAGTTAAAAGATGCTTGTAATATAAGGTCAGGGGGAGCAAAATTATCTTCCTATTGCTACAAGTGGATGATATATTGCTCACGTCAAATTACTTGACCATATTATATAAGGATAAGCAACTTTTGGTCAAGAATTTTGACATAAAGGAACTTGGAGTAGCATCTTTTGTTTGAGGTATTTGGATTCATCGGAACAGATCTCAACACTCATCAAACCTCTCACAGAGTCCATACATTGAGTTTGTGTTACAAAGGTTTAATACGATTAACTGTAAACCTATTGTGGTACATATCTCTCATAGTGAGAGATAATTTTTAGCACCATATCCAAAGAATAAAGTAAAGAGAGAGGTTATAAGGAATGTTTCGTATTCTAGTACAATTGATAGCCTAATGTATGCTCAGGTAAGTACTAGGTGGGACATTGTATTTACTGTTAGACTGTTTGGTCAATATCTGGTTAACCCAGGTGTAGACCATTAAAATGCAGTCAAGCGAGTGTTAAGATAATTAAAGAGAATCAAGGATTATATGTTGACATATAAACAAGTCAACAGACTAAACCTCATAGAGAATTCAGATTCAAATTTTTCTATGTGTCCGAATGATTGAAAGTCCACTTAAGGTTATAGTTTAAGTTTGTAGATCGTATAAAGTTGTGGAAGAGTGTCAAGTAGACACAGGTGATTTCCTCAACCATGCATATAGAGTGCGTGCTATGGAGCTACTTCATAGAGGGTTTAGCTCATAAACTTAATTTCTGAGTTGTCTATGGTTGATTCAATGGCTAGACCCATTCAGTTGTACTGTGATAATCTTACTACTATGTTGTTTAGCAACAATAAGAACATCACAGGGTCTATACATTTGAAGGTCAAATTCTTGACCATAAAGGAGTTGACACGAAAAGGTGACATTAAAGCTTGGAGCATTTAAGGACTGAGGAACTGTAAGTCGATTCTTTAACTAAAGGACTTCACCCATTTCTGTTTGAAATACAAGTATACAGTATGGGCGTTTTGAAGTGCTTAGACACTGTTAGTTAGAGGATCGTTATGTTTGCTCCATGTATATTTGTACATTTGTACGTTTTGATGTATTATGACGATATGATGGTTCATTAATAAAGATGATCATTGTTTATCCTCAGTAATACGTGTTATCATACATTGTCATAATACGTATGAAAGTCTTAAGATTTGTGTAAATCTTAAGCATTTAAAGGTCATTGGGCATATATACAGATTGACCTTGAGTCTATGTCATTTAGACACATACAGTTTTATACAGATATCTATAAAGATTGATATGACATAGGGGGATATCAGTTTTTAATTTCATAAAGGTTCTCTAATGTAGGTTAGCAACCAGTAAGAGAACATAAGGGTTTTCTCTAATGCTGTTTAGCATTTGGTGAGAGGAAACAAGTTTTCTATAATGCTATTTAGCATTCGGTGAGACAAAACATGATTTCTCTAATGCAGTTTAGCATAAAGTATGAGAAATGGAGACCTGCAAACGACTATGATATAATTTAGATCATAAATGTATCATCTTAGTTTTCCATACTCCATTTTCCCATTCATGTTAGTGAGGTATTAGATATACGTGATTGTATTGGATCTGTGTCACACATGACACATGTATTTGATACTTTTCAGTATCGAAAGCCTTGTAGGACAGAATGATGGACTTTCGTTATCTTTGAATCAAATGTTTTATTTTTAAACTTAGTCGACCAATACAGTAGTATAGTTTAACTAAGTTTTTAAACTGTTTTCAACTTGAGTCAATACTGCAATTAAGTATTGTCCAAGGGGAGAATGCTGGATATTTTTGACTTTTCCCATAAAGTTAGACAACATTTAATTGCATTTTTTATTTTTCAAATAACTTATCGGTTAAGTTACATAATTTGATCCAAATAAAGATAATAAAGTGGCCTAATAAATGATCTAAATCAATGAGTTAAAGTCCGGATGAAAAATAGATCCCGATCAATATGAATCAGACCCATATCGAGCCTATCATAGGGAAGCCCAATATGAAAGCTACATATAAAGGTTAAGGTCTCCTGCAGTTGCTCATGTTAGTTGTAAGTATAAGGATTCTCTAAGACATTAAGAGAGTTTACATTTTAAGAAAATTGTAGAAAGACGTTGACCACGTCCCGGTAAATAGTTCATGTGAAGACGACGGTGGATTCACATTCGTTTCGGCTTCAGAAAGCTTGTTTAAAGTTATGCAACCAAAATCAGGTATTTTTTGCATTTATTCTTTTATTACCCTTTTATGTTCGATTCGGGATACGTAACTAAGGTATCGTTACGTGTTATAATTCTCTTAATCTTCTGTCTCTTCTACTGTATGGCATCATGACATCGGTGCTAGCCATCACATGACTAACTTCACAACCAACTTGGATACCTTCTCCTCTTACAATGACTAAGATACAATGCAGATTGGCAATGCTCAACGTCTACCAATTAGTCATGTTAGTAAGACAACTATTTGTGGTAATGAAGCTATTTTTTCTTTACAAAATGTGTTGGTCATTCCTTCATTAACTAGAAACTTAATATCAGTTAAATGGTTCTCAAAGGATAATGATTACTATGTGATTTTTGACTATGATAGATTTACTATGATAGACAATCAAACACAGAAAATTCTACACCATTGCACTAGTTTGGGGCTTCTATATCCAGTGCAAAGCTGCTTCAAGTTCACTTCTCCAGTTGCTTATGTTTCCACCAAAGCATCACTGATTCTTTGGCATTATCACCTAGGGCATCCTGGGAAACCTATTATGGTTGCACTTTATAGATAGTATTTTGCTTTATTTAATTCCAATACTTAGTACTTTCAATTGTCATTCTTGTGAACTTGATAAACATATTTGTTTACCATTCCATCTTTCATCAAATAAATCACAGAGACCACTAGCTTTAATTCACTCAAATATGTGTGGACATCCCTAATTCTCTCTTTCTCTGGTTACAAATATTATGTTATTTTTGTTGATGATTGATCAAAGCATGTTTGGGTATATCCATTGCACAGAAAATCTGAGGTCTATGATAAGTTTGTTGCATTCAATACATAAATTGAAAATCAACTGAATATTCGCATACAAAAGTTTAATTGTGTCAGTGGTGGAGAGTTTTTAAATAAAAAACTGATTTCATCTTACAGTAGCAAGCATATTGTTGGGTATCTTATCCTCAAACTTTGGAGCAAAACGACATCGCCAAGAGGATACATTGCTCTGTTTTTAACTTAGTTCGAGCTATGCTTTTCTAGGCCCATTTTGTTAGATAATAAACATGAATTGTGATTGTTAGAGTCCTAGTTTGAGTTATTAGTTAGAGTCATTGTTTAAGTTAAATAGTAGTAGTTGTTATTAGATAGAGTCATTATTTAAGTTAAATAGTAGTAGTTTAGTTTATCAAGAATTTGTTTTGTAAGCCTATATTTATATGGGTATATTTCATGTTTTATTTGATAGCAATTTACCTAATAATACAGAAGATTGTTTAGCATCTATTCCTCTGTTTCTTTTACCTCTTCAGTATTTTTTACTATCCAACAAAGTGGTATCAGAGTTAGAAATCAGTTTTCCACCATCCATCTCTTTGAGACCTAGAGTAAAGGGACGCATCTTGACTGTTGGGCTGTAGATCTCCACAACACAAGATGAATGGAATGTTATCATTTCAATTTCTGAAATTTAACAAGAAGAATTATGACAACAGGTGTATCAGAATAAAAGCATTGCTAGGATTACAAGATGTGTGGGATATTGTAGAAAAAGGCTACAATCATCTGGAACGTGAATAAGTATTAACGATAGTAGAAAAAGGAAGTGCTACAAAAAGCTAAAGAAGCATCAACAAGTGCTCACTCTTATTCATATGTGCATAGATGAAAATATGTTCAAAAAGGTGTCTATTGCAACTACGACAAAAGAAGCGTGGGAGATTTTACATACTTGTTTAAAGGAAAAGACTAAGTAATTAAAGTATGCCTGCAGACTTTAAGATGTGACTATGAAAAACTCAAGATGAAGGATTCTGAATCTATAAAAGAGTACTTTGGCAGAGTCTTGACTATTGTGAATTAACTAAATAGATATGGAGAGCCGATGGAAGATGTTCGAGTGATTGAAAAAATTCTTTGGTCTCTAATTTTAAAATTTTATTACATTGTGACTACCATTGAAGAATCAAAGGATTTGGATTCGATGTCTATAGATCACCTTTTGGGTTCATTACAAGCCCATGAAGAGAGATCGAAGAAAAGAGAAGAACCGGATGCTTAAGAGTTGCAGGCGAAGTTGAATTTAAATGAAAAAGAAGACAATCAACATCAAGGATATAGTAGAGGACAAGGAGGCAGAGGTTATGGTTGAGGATGGAATTGTGGAAATTGTGGAAGAGACAAAAGAGGCAGAAATAATTTGAATGACAACGAAGAGTCATATTTTCAGCAACAATATCCAAGAAGACGTGGTAGAGGTGGATCGTTTCAATGAGGTCGTGGTTAAAGATCCAATATACAATGTTACAATTGCAAAAGATTTTGTCACTATGTAATGGAATGTAGATGGAATTCTAATGAAGAAGAAAGCGTAAATTATATTGAGGTTGAAAAAGAAGCATCTGCCTTGTTATTAATGTGCAATGGTGACAAAAAAAGGAGTGAGGAGTCTTGGTATCTCGACTCAAGAGCCAGCAATCATATGACTGGTAATAAAGATTTATTTTATAGTCTTAATGAACATGTTAAAGGCAATATTTCTTTTAGTGATAAAACTAAAGTTCCAATCAAAGGTATAGGAGAAATTTTGATTAAATTGAAGAATGAAGATAATCAGTTTATATCTTATGTTTATTATGTTCCTGCTTTGAAAACAAATATATTGAGTATTGGACAACTTTTGGAGAAAGTCTATGAAATACAGATGAGAAAGAGTGGATTGTTCATGCAAAATGGAAAAGGGAGATTGATTGCAAAAGTGCCAATGTCGAAGAACAAGATGTTCATACTGAAGATCAATAAAGATAGTCCCATATGTTTAAAAGCTACTACGAATGATTCATCATGGTTGTGGCATCTTAATCTGGGCCATTTGAATTTCGGTGGATTGGAGCTATTATATAAGAAATCGATGGTACATGTCTTGCCTTTTATAAGTCATCTTGATCAAATTTGTGAAGGTTATATGTATGGTAAGCAATCTAGGAGGAGATTTCCAAAGGAGTCTTTATCTCGAGCTACATAACTACTCGAATTGGTGTACGCTGATATATGTGGTCCTATCGTACCACGTTCATATGGAAAGAACAGGTATTTTCTATTGTTTATTGATGATTATACTCATAAGACTTAAGAATGAAAGTGGTTATCTAATTAAAGCAATTTGGACTGATTGAGGATATGAATCCATGTCGAAGAAATTTAATTAATTATGTGAACATCTTGGTATTCAACATTATTTGATGGTTCCTAGATCAACTCAGTAAAATGGAGTTGTGGAGCGTAAAAATAGAACTATTCTTGACATGGCTCGTAGTATGCTAAAGAGTAAGAGGATGCCAAAGGAGTTTTGGGCTGAAGCACTAATATGTGCGGTGTATTTGAATAATCGTAGTCCCACAAAGAGTCTAATGCAAATGATTCCATGAGAAGCATAGAGTGAAAGGAGGCCAAGTATTTCATACTTAAAAGTATTTGGAAGTATTGGCTTTGTGCATGTTCTTGATGAAACAAGAAGCAAGTTGGATGATAAGAGTCAGAAGTTTATATTTATTGGCCATGCTGAAAATTCAAAAGGGTATAGATTTTATGATCTTCAGGATGGAAAAATAATCATTAGTAGAGATGTTGAGTTTGATGAAGAAGGCTCATGGGAGTGGAATGTACCAAAGGATGAAAATTATGAATTTTTTACTTTGTTTGATAAATTTTTTGATGCAAATAAGTCCCAAAATCAAATTGTTACTAATGTTACACTGCAAACTCTTCTACGTGAAGCTCAAACAACTCAAACGATTATGTCTCCAGAAAAATCCTCCGAGAGGCCACATTGTATACAGAATTTAGAAGAAATATATGAAGTAACAGAAGAAATCAATGATTCTACCCTATTTTGTTTGTTAGCAGATATGAAACCAATGACGTTTGAAGAAGCTATCAAAGATGAAAGATGGAGAATTGCTATAGGTGAAGAGATGAAAGCAATTAAAAAGAATGATACTTGGCGATTGATAGATCTTCCAAAAGGGAAGAAACCTGTAGTAGTAAGGTGGACTTATAAAGTGAAGAAAAACTCAAAAAAGAGAAGTAGAGAAGTACAAAGATCGACTTGTTGCAAAAGGATTCACTCAAAAAGAGCTGAAAATTGAAAAAGATGGAGCTACGAATATTTTTGTTGATAATAATTTTGCTATTGCTTTGGGAAAGAATCCAGTTTTTCATGATAGAAGTAAACAAATAGACACCAAGTACCATTTTATAAGAGAATGCATTGGGAACAAAGAGATTCAATTGAAGCATGTGACATCTAAAAATCAAGTTGCCGATATGTTTACCAAAGCTTTAAAATGTGAAGATTTCTGTAGATTGAGAGCTATTCTATGAGTTATTAAAGGTTGAATTACAAGTTTAAGAGAGAGTGTTAGATAATAAACTTGAATTATGATTGTTAAAGTCCTAGTTTGAAGTATTATTAATTAGAGTTATTGTTTAAGTTAAATAGTAGTAGTTTGGTTTATCAAAATTTGGTTTTGTAAGCCTATATTTATATGTGTATATAACATGTTTTATTTGATAGCAATTTACCTAATAATACAGAAGATTATTTAGTCTCTATTCCTCTGTTTCTTTTGTCTCTTCCGTATTTTTTTGTTGTCCAACACATTTACCACCGCAGTTTTGGGTGGAAGCTTTATTATCTCTTATACAAACTGGCAATCGCATCCCTCACTCAAGTCTTTCCTTCAAAAGTCCACATGAGTTTCTTTTTGGATGTCCTTCAGCTATTTCCTATTTTGGAGGCTTTGGGTGTGGTTTTTACCCTCACGTCATGAATCCACCGCCTCATAGATTGGAACCACCGACAAAGTTATGAGTTTTTCTTGGCTATGACACGATAAGGAAAGGATATCACTGCTTTGACATACACAATGGCAAGGTGATCATTTCACGTCATGTTACTTTCATAGAGAGTTACTATCCCTTTAGCACTACACAACAACTTGCCAACTCTTTCTTATCCTCTATCCTAACCTCGCCAGTACCCAAGACTTCTATTATCTCTCACTCTCCTATTCCTACTAATTCACAAACACAGAACCCAACTTCTTCACCACCTCCAATCACCATATAACATAATCCACCTTCTTCACCACTCCCAATCACCGTGCAACAACCACCAAATCCCATGCAGTGGTGACTAGGTTCAAATTTGGCACACGTAAACCAAACCCTCTACACTCCCTTTTGCATGAAATAATCACATCACCTAATGAACTTCCACCGCTATTAGAACCCACCACATATAACCAAGCTACAAAGGATAGTAACTGGCAAGCAACAATGAAGGATCAATTTTTAGCCTTACAGAAGAACAACACGAGACTCTTGTTTCCCAGGAACGAATATTGTGGACTGTAAATGGGTATACAGGATAAAATACAAATCTAATGGTACAGTGAAACGTTACAAAGCCAGACTGGTCGCTCAGGGTTTCTTCCAACAATAGGGCACAGACTACACGGAAACGAAACAAGATCCTCTGTCCAGTTTTATGGTGTCTTATTGTGTCCAGTGAATCTCAACCATTCATATATGCGGTTCCCGTGTGGGCTCCACATAAATAAACGTGGAGCCCGCATAAATAAATGGTTGAGATTAACTGGACACAATAAGATACCATAAGAACTGGACAAAAGATTTGGACTCCACGGAAACCTACAACCTTGTAGTTAAGCCAACAATTATTTGTATTATACTCTCCCTGACAATCTCCAAGAAATGGCCCATACTTTAATTAGATGTTAAGAATGCTTTCTTGCATTGGAAATTGAACGAAGAAGTCTACACACATTAGCCAAAGGGCTTCACCGACTCCACCAGGCCATAGTATGTTTGCAAACTGCTAAAAGCCATTTATGGGCTTCGTCAAGCCCCTCGAGTTTGGTTTAAATGATTTACTGATTTTTTATGCTCCATTGGCTTTTAGAGTTGCCATTCTGATTATTCAATGTTTGTTTTCTATTCACAGTCTGAGATAGCAATTTTACTTCTCTTTATGGACAACATCGTTTTCACAACCTCTTCCACATCCCTACTTGATCGGTTGATTGGGTTGTTAAAGTCAGAGTTTGCCATGACTGATATGGGGCCCTTGCACTATTTTCTTGGCATTGAGGTTTCACGCGATCAGAATACTTTATTTCTCTGTCAACGGGAGTATGCATATGATCTTCTAGCTAGGGCAAATATGAGTGATTGCAAACCCATGTCTACACCTCTTCCAACAAGACTGCCTTCAACTCAGGAGAGTCATACATTCCACCCATCAGCACAGCATCCTAGGAACACTTTAGTACCTCACATTCACACGTCCTAGCATAGCATTCGCTGTCAACTTTCTTTGCCAATATATGCATAATCCATCTCAAGCTCACTGGATGTTGGATAAAAGGTTATTGCGGTATATCGAAGGAACAGTAGGATTTGGTTTGCAATTCAAAACTTCAACAAATCAAACTCTTGTTTGCTACAGTGACGCAAACTGGGTTGTGTATAATGATACAAGAAGATCAACTACAGGTTTCTACGTATATCTAGGTCCAAACTTGGTTTCCTGGACATCAAAGGAACAACACACCATTTCTAGGAGTTCGGCAGAGGTAGAATATTCGGCATTTGCAGCCTTGGTTGCGGAAATTTGTTGGCTCAAATCTATCCTATGTGATTTGCATATTTATGATGATCAACCAGTTCCAGTTTATTGTGATAATCTCCCGACTACATATTTGGCAGCCAATCCTATTAATCATACTCGGAAGTAAGCATATTGAAGTTGATTTGCATTTTGTCCAAGAGAGAGTGCATTGGGGTGATATTCTCGTCCAACATATACCAAGCACGAAGCAGCCGACAGATATACTCACCAAGGCCTATGGGGAGCATCTGATTGTAAGCTACGAACCAATCCTGGTGTAGTTTTCCCAAATCCTACACTAAATTGAGGGGCAAATCCTACACCAGATTGAGGGTGGATGATAGATAGATATAGTTAAGATAAGCATTAGATAGATACGGTTAAGATAAGCACGTCTATATTATGACTCTTTGTATCTATCCTTGTAACTGATGTAATTATCATTTGTCACTGTCAATTATATATACGGGATTAAACCATCTGAGGAAATCAATTAATTCCCTCAACTTTCATGATGATGCTGAGGAACCAAAATGTGGCGTCGATTGAGAAACAGAGCAGGTCGACACGGACACGCTGCATTCTTTTCTTGGTACATTCAAATTAGATCAACTACAGGTGCCGACCAATATTTTACACTTATATCATCACCAGTTCAGCATTCTTGAACTATTAAGTGCAGAGAATGTAAAAAATTCTTGATCCGTCATGGTACTAATCAACTGTTCGATGAAATGTTTGGAGCAGGATTAGAACCCACTGCTTAACTTTACATTGATGCATTACTTGCTGCATATTGTTATAAAAATTTGATTGACATGCTTTCTAGGTTATCATTTGTTTTCTTTTGATTATTGGAAAGGTTTTATTTTAGTTTTTTTATTTTTAGTAAATTTACTTGTATATAAAATTTTTCAAGCCAATTTTATTTATTAATAAATATATTAATTAAATGGTTGACAATAAATTAATTTAACAAAAAGTTTGAATATTTTATTATTACTTTTAATAGTTTTGATTAATATTATAAAATAAAATAAAATAATTATTAAATATAATTTACTCTTTGATTTATTTATTATTTGAAGATGTGATTTTGGGATTTTATAATCCATTTTATTCACATATTTATTTTATTTTGGGCTAAAAATATTTTTTATTTTTTGTTAAAATCCCATATTAGAATAGTCCCTATAACTTAAAAGTGCATATATACGAGGCAAGGGGATTGAATTCTTCGAGCACAGTTGAAATTGTTTTATTTATTATCTTGTTTCATGCAAGTAAATATCACGGAAAAATATTAATTTTTTATTGGATTATTTTAGATGTTAAAATTCTAGCACGTTGAAGACATGGGAAATTTAATAATATAAGACCCTTAGTGACGTAGGCAATATGATGGTATCGGTGTGGTGTCACCAAAAAACAGCTCATGACACCCTAAAGAAAAGCATCTGAATTTGGAAGGTGATGGATCTTCATTTTCGGTAGTTGAGAATGCTTTGTATTATCTACAGATAAAGTTGAGATTGCACCATTTTGGCACCTACTGCATGTCACCAAGTCGCAGGACTGTAAACTGGTTGATTAATTCAAAATTAGATAAGAATACAACTAAACTATTGAATAAATCGTTATCAAGAACCACACAATACACAATGAATATTAATTCAAACTTGGTTTCCAAGGCATGAAAGAAACAGCACACCATTTCCAGGAGTTCGGTGGAGGCAGAATATCGAGCACTTGCAACCTTGGTTGCGAAAATTTGTTGGCTCAAATGTATCCTACATGAGTTGCATGCATATTCATGATGATCAACCAATTCCAGTTTGTTGTGATAATCTCTCGGGTACATATTTGGCGGCTAATCCTATTAATCATGCTCGAACCAAGCATATCGAAGTTGATTTGCATTTTGTCCGAGAGAGAGTGCAGTGGGGTGATATTCTCGTCTTATATATACCAAGCACGGAGGAGCCTGCAGATATACTCACCAAGGTCTTGTTAGGAGCATCTCATTTTAAGCTACGAACCAATCTTGGTGTGGTTTTCCCAAATCCTACACCAGATGGAGGCGCAAATCCTACACCAGATTGAGGGGAGATCATAGATACATACAATTAAGATAAGCAATAGATAGATACGGTTAAGATAAGCATGTGTTTATTATTAGGACTCTTTGTATCTATCCTTGTAACTGATTTAATTATCCTTTGTCACTGTCAATTATATACACGGGATTAGACCAGAGGAAATCAATTAATTCCCTCCATTTTCATAATGATGCTGAGGTACCAAATGTTGGCTCAAGGCTTTTTAAATTAATGATTTTGATGATAACAGCCAATATATTTAGTTACAAAATTCAAATTTATTTGAATTATCTTATTTATTCAAAAAGATAACGATGTTAAAAGGGATGATCTATTTTAGTTATCTGTTTAAAATACAAGGATAAATGTTTCCTAGGAATTATTTTAACAAACTTATTTGATTATTTAGTTACAATCCCACAAAATCTAGAATAGATAAGCTCATATCATTGTTGTAGAAGACAAGGATCCTACTATTCAATAGTAGTCTCTGAGATATAGTTAAATATTTATTCAAACATTTGGATTTTTGAAGATACCACCAAAGATGATGTCGAAGATTTTTTTAAGGAGAGTCAAGGCAGATTCACTTAGTTAAATAATTAAGCAATGGTTAGTTAAAGAGAACGCCTATTTAAAGAAGAGCTATTGCATTCACAAAGCACACAAGATTTCCTGAAATTTATCGATCCCATCATTACTCTTGAAAGTCATATTCATATAAAATCCTTTGTGCCTTAGAAAAGGAAAATACTTTATTGAGAGACATTGTTATTCTTTGAAGCTTACATTAAGCAAATTCTATTTTTGTTTCTTGAGAGCTTGTAAAGGCTGGTTAAATACTACTAGTGTAGAAGGTTGAAAAACCTTGAAAAATATGTACTTGTGAGCTTGAAGAGGCTCGTCAAATCACTTGAAGATTTACTAATGAAATTCTCAAGTTGGACATTTGGGAACTGGACGTAGGCTTTGTTATAAGCCAAATCAATATAAATTGGCTATGTCGTTCTTTCTCTTTCTTTAACTTTTAAATTTTCGCATTTTGTTATAGTTGTTTTTATTTGCACGAGGCTCCTTTCATTTTAAAGCTTCATAGGCTCCTTCTATTTTTTTAAACTTTAACAAATTCCTTCCATTTTAACATGCTCCTATTGCTTATACGAATTAAAAGTAACTTGCAAAAATTTTCAAGTCATACACAATTCACCTCCCTCTTCCGTGTGTTTGCTTTATCATTTGGTATCAAGGCCTTGTTTTCACCTTTAGTGCCTTACAACACATGCTAGATTATGGCAAACAACATAAGAAGTTATGAAGGATAGTCTGTTACAAAGCATTCTTATTTTAATGGAAATAATTATTCATATTAGAAAAGGAATGAGAATTTATCTTCAATATCTAGATATTGAAGTCTAGCAAGGTATCAAAATGGGAGATACAGTTCTTACTATTGATAACGTAGAATTATGGATTGATGCTGATAAAAGAAATAAACAACTTAATGCTAAAGCAAGATATCATCTTATTTGTGCACTCTTTCTATAAGAGTATGAAAAGATTTCCTATTGTCCTACAACAAAGGAAATATGGGACAAACTGCAAGTTACCTTTAAAGGAACAAATGAGGTAAAGAAACATAGGATAAGTCTTTTATTACATCAATATGAAACTATTTGCATGAAACAGGGAGAGACTATAGACGAATTCTTTAGATGATTCAACAACATCATCATGGCTTTGAAGAACTTAGGAAAGATATATCCCAATGATGAGCTCGTAACAAAAATCCTTAGGTCACTGCCAAAGGAATAGAGACCCAAAGTTACTACTTTAGAAACTGCAAAGGATCTGGACACTATCTCACTAGACTGGCTAAGAGGAAATTTAACGATTTATGAGACAGAGCTTAAACTAGATGAAGGATCCTCTTACACAAGAGGAATGGCTCTAAAAGCAGCTAATGATCAATTCAATCAAATGGTGATAAAAGTGACATTGAGTTGAAAATAGATGGAGATGATGAATTCAATTTTATGGACACAAAGTATGTATGCTTCTACAAAAAGAAGTTGGCAAAGAAAAGAGAAAAAAAAAAGAAAACTAGAAATAACAGGCTCCTGTCAAAAGGCAGCAATAAGAGTAGCAATTCACAAAATAATCAAATCAAATGCTATCACTGCAAGAAGCTTGGACACACTAGACCAGAATGTCCCCTTCTTCAAATGGAAAAAACAAAGAATAGAAAACCTAGAAAGTAAGCTATGACTACGGTTTAGTCTGATGAAGATTTTAAAAACTTTGATGAAGAAGAATTTAAAGAAGTAAGCAATGTTTTTCTTATGGCTGATTCAGGTGAAGACGAGGTATATTGTTCTAACTCTGATATTGATTTTGATGAACTATGAGAAGCATATCATAAATTGTATGCTCAGTATAAAAAGTTAATTGTGCAGTATTTTAAAGAGGATGAGAAGTTTAAAAGCAATTATGCATCTTTGAAGAATAAGATTAAATCATTAGAGTAGTGAATAAGAACCTTTTACCCAAAAATGTGTCTCTTGAAAATGAGTATAAGAAAAAAGTATCTAAAAAGGAATTTTTGGAAGAAAAAGTAACTCAGTTAGAAAATGTTTTGCTTGACAAAGATGATAGAAATTCTAACAGAGTTAAACAATTAGAAGAAAAGTTTACTAGAAAGATCTTATCTTTAGAAAAGGATTTAGCAAATTTTGTTGATGGAAAGAATAATCTTAATGCATTGCTTGGTAATGTTAAAGGCATCTTTGATAAGGCAGGAATAAGATATAATGAAGATAACAATGTTAAGTTGTACAAGAATTTCTTTGTTAAAGCTAGCAGTGGCTATAGTTAAAAATAACAGGAGCCTGAAGTATGGCAAAAAGGATAGTAACCTTCATTCCTCTGTTTTGTGATTTTACTGTGACAGACATAGACATATTAGTCATTCTTGTAATATCATAGAATGGAAAAATTATCTGAAATATATGTTTGGAGACTGAAAGGTCAGACTGCTAACCTAAAAGACCTAGAAAAGTTTAGGTACCTAAATTAAGATAATATATGCTGCAGATATGCTTCAGAATAGTTACAAGAGAAAATCAATGGATAGTTGACAGTGACTTCTCAAGATAAATGACCGGTGATGTTGGGCCCCAACCCGGTTTGATTTATTTGTGAGGCATGATTTTAATTTTTGGTTTAGTAAGATTTGTAAATGGGA
>JANZLC010040725.1:0-17039 GCA_026413385.1 Erythroxylum gracilipes
CCTATTAAGCTAGACTTAAGTGGGTTGAATTCTTGAAACCATTTTAAAGAAGTCTTATATTATGTTTAATGTATTGACTTGGCATTTCTTTTCCCAAAAATTTAAAGCCAAGTTTGTGAAGGAAGCTTATAGAAAGGAGAAGTGGAAGCAGTTTCTAAACATGAAGTAGAGAAATCTGTCTGTTGCTGAGTACGATAGAGAATTCAATCAACTCAGCAAGTATGCACCTGAACCTGTACTTACTGAGGAGTCCCAGTGTCATCAATTTGAGGATGGTTAGAATGACTCGATTAAAGAACATCTGGCAACATTCACTCTCTTGCAGCAAGTGAGTTACCATCAGCTAGTGCAAGCTGCTATTAAGATAGAGAAGCAAGAGATGGTGAAGAAAGAAAGGGCTTAGCGAAGGGGCTTTGCTAGAGGAGGTTAGACCTCGGCCAAGCGGAGTCATGAAGGTGTTTCCTCTGCACTTGAATTTACTCAGAGATCTGTAGTTAGGGGAAGGTGACAAAACTTTCCCTCATTAGCTACTTCTGGTAGGGGTTCCTCTGTGGCCCCTTATTGCACCATACACTATTGGGGTTATTATAGGAGAGCTATGGGTGCATGTTTTCAATGTGGTAGCACTAAGCATTTGAGAGCCAATTGTCTTATAAGATAGCCTCAGATGTCACAAGCTACTAAGGGGGTTTCTCATGCATCTGCTTGAAATAGAGGATGAGGTAGAAGTCATGGAGGATTTAGTCAAATCATTCCTAATCCAAGTACTCATTCAGAAACTGTTGATCGACCTGCTATACCTTATACTCTAGCTCGAGAGGATCAGGATGCACCTGAGATTATTCCAGGTACTGTTTCTCTCTTTGACTCTAAAATGCATATTTTGATTGATCCTGGATCTACTCATTCTTATATCTATGTCGGAGAAATTTATGATAAAGTGATGCCTGTAAATTAGTTAGAGTATGATATTTATGTAACCAGTCCTTTAGGTAGTAGTGTGTTGGCTAATTAGGTTTATAGGAACTGTCCTGTTATGATTCAAGGAAATGAGTATGTTGCGGATCTAATTAGATTGCCTTTTATGAATTTGATTTGATTTTGAGTATAGATTGGTTAACCAAGTGTTAGGCAGTGGTTGACTGTAGTGCTAAGACTGTTGTGCTTAGGAAGCCTGATCAACCTGAAATAGTATTGCATGGCATCCATACTAGTTCTCTGACTAATGCGGTATTTGCTATGTAAGCTCGGAAATTCCTTAGGAAGGGATGTAAAGTTTATCTAGCTTTTATGATTGATTCTAAGAAAGAGAGTGTTAAATTGCAAGATATTCCAATGGTAAGTGAATTTTCAGATGTGTTTCTCAAAGAGCTACCCGGACTCCCTCCTGAAAGGGAAGTGTAGTTATCTATCGAATTTATTCCAAGTACTACTCCTATATCCAGAGCACTATATATGATGACTCCTATTGAATTGAAGAAGTTGAAGGTTCAGTTGCAAGAGCTTCAAGGTAAAGTGTTCATTCGACCCGGTGTCTCACTTTGGGGAGTACCAGTTTTGTTTGTTAAGAAGAAAGATGGTACTCTTCGGATGTGTATTGATTACAGGCAATTGAATAGAGTCACAGTGAATAATAAGTATCCGTTGCCAATAATAGAAGATCTGTTTGATTAATTGAAAGATGCAGGAGTATTTTCAAAGATAGATCTGTGATCAGGATACTATTAACTTTGGGTAAAGGATATGGATGTTCTGAAGACTACATTTAGGACCTGTTATGAACATTATGAATTCTTGGTAATGCGATTCTAGTTAACTAATGCTCTAGATTCGAGTTAACTAACGCTCTAGCTGCATTCATAGATCTGATGAATAGAGTGTTTAGACCCTGCTTAGACCAGTTTGTAGTGGTATTTATAGATGATATCCTGGTTTATTCTAAGAATGAGCATGAGCATGATCATGTTCAGCATCTCTGAATTGTGTTACAAACCCTGCGAGAAAAACAATTGTATGCCAAGTTGAGCAAGTGAGATTTATAGCTTTAGGAAGTATCTTTTCTAGGACATGTGGTTTCTTCTCAAGGGATTAAGGTTGATCCCAGTAAGATTGAAGCAATTGTTAACTGGAAGCCACCACAGAGTATGACAAAAGTGAGAAGTTTTCTAAGTTTGGCAGGTTACTATTGCTAGTTTGTGAAAGGGTTTTCTGTGATAGCATCGCTTTTGACTAAATTGCTATGGAAAGGAGTAAAGTATGAATGGTCTGATAAATGTCAAACTAGCTTTGATCAACTAAAGAGAATGCTTACTGAAGCTCCTATGTTGGCTCAAGCCACTTCTGGTAAGGAGTATGTTATGTTTAGTGATGCATCTAGAAAATGGTTTGGGCTATGCTTTGATGCAGGATGGAAAGATAGTTGCATATGCCTTTAGGCAACTTAAGCCATACGAACAGAACTACCCTACACAAGATTTTGAACTTGCAGCGGTAATGTTTGCTTTAAGAATTTGGTGACACTACTTGTATGGTGAAAAGTGTAGGATTTATACAATCATAAAAGTCTGAAGTACTTGCTTACTCAGAAAGAACTTAATATGAGACAACGACGTTGGTTGGAATTGTTTAAAGACTATGATTGCATAGTAGATTCTGGGTAAGGCTAATGTCATGGTTGATGCCTTAAGTCGGAAGACCATTTCTACTTATCAGTGCAGTAGGGTGAATGGGGACATGTATTTGATGGAGCTTTAATAGCTCAGTTGAAAGCTAGGCCCACCTTGAAAGAAGAAATCTGTGATGCTTAGAAAGTTAATGATAAGTTGTAACAACTTATCTTAGCTATTCGGGAAGGCAAACAACTGTAAAAGGAGATGGTGATTTGTATTATAAAGATCGATTATGTGTTCAAGAAAATGATGAATTGAAGAGAGTTATTGTTTGAGGCCCATAATACTGTCTTTACTATACATCCTGGTGGAAATATAATGTATCAAGATCTGAAGTAGCATTACTGGTGGTCGGGTATCAAACAGGATTTTATAGACTATGTGTCCAAATGTTTGACATGTCAACAAGTTAAAGCTGAGCATAAGGTTCCATCTGGTTTATTACATCCTATTTCGATTCCTTAATAGAAATGGGATAACATTAGTATGGATTTTGTCACTGGACTTCCTCTCACTCAAAGGAAGCATGATGTTGTATGGGTGATTATGGATAAGTTTACTAAGTCTGCTCACTTTCTGCTTGTTCATCCTGATTATTCTTTGGATAGGCTTGTAGATATATCACTTTCTGCCTGTTCATCCTGATTATTCTTTAGATAGGCTTGTAGATATATATGTGAATGAGATTGTGAAGTTACATGGGGTGCCACTATCTATTATTTCTGATCATGGTCCTCAATTTACTGCAAGATTTTGGAAAAGTCTGCATACGGCTTGGGGTACTCAAGTTAAGTTCAGTATCGCTTTCCATCCTCAGATAGATGGACAATCTGAACGGGTTATCCAAATACTAGAAGATATGCTTCAAGGTTGCGTGTTAGAATTCTTGGGAAGTTGGGATAATTATTTTGCACTGATGGAGTTTACTTACAACAATAGTTATAAGACTAGCATTGACATGGCGCCATATGAAGCTCTATATGGTAGAAAGTGTAGAACTCCGGTGTGTTGGACATAATTAAGTGAAAATAAGATTATCGGGCTTGATATTGTGAAAGATACTGAAGAAAAAGTCAAAGTTATTCAAAAAAGATTAAAGGCTACCAATGATAGGCAGAAGTCCTATATTGACCTAAAAAGATGAGATATTAAGTAGCATGTAGGAGATAAGGTATTCTTGAAAGTATCACTATGGAAACACATTCTTCGGTTTGGGAAGAAAGGTAAGCTCAGCCCCCGATATATCAGTCCTTATGAGAATCTTAAAAAAGTTGGACCAATAGCTTATCAATTAGCTCTTCCTAGAGAGTTTGCGAAGTTACATGATGTGTTTCATGTTTCGATATTGAGAAGATATCGGTTAGATGATTCGTATAAAATTCCTATGCAAGAAATTCAAGTACAATCAAATTTGACTTATGAAGAAAGACCTATATCTATTTTAGCTAGAGAAGTCTGACAACTCAGGAACAAGCAAATACCTTTGGTAAAAGTACTCTGGCAATACTATGGATTTGAGGAAGCAATATAGGAACCAGAAGAGACCATGAGGGCTCAATATCCTCAACTATTTTGATCAGGTATGAATTTTGAGGACGAATTTCTTTTAAAGGGGAGAGAATTGTAAGGCCCCTAAATTGTACCCTAATTGGAATGTTTCATGCTGATGAAAATACATATATGTGGGTGTTACACTCTAGTTTCTATAGCACTAATAATCAGGCCATTTAGACTCGTAACTCATAAGGTATAGACTAAATATCATAAGCTACTCCAAAACAGAGGCAACATCAGGTCACCATTTTATATCCTAATTTCCAATGTTTATTACCCATAATGGTAGATGATCATACTAGAGCTCAAACTTCAACTCTCAACCTTCCATTAAAGGATTCAAGAGTGCGATAATTAGCTAAACATAAAGAAAATGTATATCAATAATTAACAATTAGATAAGTTAGGATCTTTCCATTCTAAAGTTTTTAGATAAGTCAATTCTTGCATATACAACATAATATTATAATGAAAAGTCCATATAATATTACTTGAAATTGTTGAGTCATTCACTTAGCTTTAATAATAAAATTTTAAATTATATATTATCTCCTTCATGAACAATCGTTTTTCTTTTCAAAAAATTATATTCTTGTTTAAACTTATTTCTTTTCTCTTTTAACTTTTTCCTCAACATAATAATTTCTTGTGCAGCACTTTCTAACATCTTGACTTTCTCACACATTTCATTTTGCAATGCTTTTATAGTGTCATATAATATTTGCTCATATGAGTCTTTAAGCTCCTTTCAAATTTTTCATCTTTGATATGATTTTACAAATCATATTATTGCCCATTATTTTTAAGATATATCCATTTGAAGAAATCACAATCATCTGTTCTCCATTTACCACATATTAAGAATCTCTTTTTTAGATGTTTCGAAGTCCATGATGTATATACAATAACACGAATGTCACGCTTACACATTCATTCTTCTCCAAATCCTTTACTTGCACATGAAGAAGTTTATGCAACCTTTAATGTATTCGTATTATTTGGCTCTATTTATTTGTTCAAATTATACACAATTTCATTAATTCATAATGCATATTTAAGACAATACTATATTCATTATATATTATGGAGATCAATATTATCTATTTACAAAAACTAAACCAATACACACAAAATCAGTATATAATTTTTATTAAGCTATCATCATTATTGTTGAAAGAATTAAAAGATTAATAAAGGAATTACATCATACAAAAAATCATGATCAAGTTAGTAATAAATTTTAAGTGAAATATATACAATAACATTAATATAGCTAACAATAACTTTAGCAATAAAATATAAAAAAGACAATGATAATAAGTGACATTAAAATTTAAGTTTCTCTTCTTTTATTTTTTCACGACGTTGCAACTAAATTGCCCAGAACTTGATTATCGTTGCTTGAAAATAAACATGCCCTTAAGTTTAAGCAAATCAACATAAATCGTAACAGAACATAAATTTTTCCTTAAACATTAACCGTTTCTCATGGGATATAATGTTACTTACAATTAGAAATTGGGTAAAGATTGAAGACAAAGATTAGAACTCCTTCTATTTCAATTTCTATGCTTCAAGTTTAATGGACAAATATTATTGGAATGTTAGTTTTTATTTTTAAATTTAGGTCAAGTATTTGGCTTTAGGGTTAGTGAAAGAACCCTTAAGTCTTACGTGTTTTTTTTTTATAAATACTAAATTTCCTAAAAGATAACTAAATTATCTACCTTCCACCTGTTTTACTTAACTTAATAGTGAGGTATACTAAGGGCTAATATTGAGTTATATTTGATACAAAATAAGATATTATGTATTGAACAAAAGCAACAACAATAACAAAAATAACAAAAACAACAATAACAATAAAAGCAATAATAACGTCCTAATAGAAATCTCACTGAGATGTAGACTTTGAAAAGATCTAATAGTACACAGCCTTACCTCTATCATTTATTAAAGTACTAAAAATGAACTTCAGACTAATTTTAAGAATTTATCTCAAATTAGAGATTAAAATATTAATTTTTCATTAAAATATTATCATATTAGAAGACTAAAGAAATGTTGTTATACTTTTTACATATTTTAATAAGTATTAAAATTTAAAAATATTAAATCAATCTAAACCATCCAAACCAAACAATTTTATTTAATAAAACCAATTTTTTATAATGATTTAGTTTAGTTTATATTTTTATATGATTTTGTGTAATTTAAAAAAATAAAAACGTTATATAAATGGATTGGTTTAAATTTTAATAGAGAGTAACCCAAACCAAATATTACTTATAAAAATGGATGCCTAGCAATTTATTTAATTAAACGTTTGATATGTGGATATGGCAATAAGACTTAAACTTAATCTGACCTGACCTGACCTAAAGTCAACAAACTTAGCTTGAATTGATCAAGTTTCAAGCCGACCTCAAGGATCTCTTTTAATTTAGGTTTCAAGCTTGGAGTCAAACTTCACGATCCAACCTGTTGAAAGCCAGCTTATATATAATAATTAGCTTTACTAGTTCAACAATCCTTCTTGTTCACTTGTTCTTTTAGCTACCATTTTTAATCGTTATTCTTATCTTTGTTCAATAAATGTTAGCAATTATACCATTACAAGGAGATGGATGGTCTTGAAAGCTCTCTGATCATATCAAAACAAACTAAAGGTCCTCCAACTTTTCTCATTCCATCTCACAAATGGGTTTTTACTTGATCTAGAATAAGCAGACGACAATAATGATGGATCTGAAGCAACACTACAATAAAGTTGACCTTCGACAATGTTTTTTTTGGCGATGATTTTTAAAAATGTTACCAAAAGGTTAACATTTCATGATGTTTTGCAAAATCGTTGCTAAATGTAAGTCTTTGGTGACGCTTTTTGGGAGTTGTCAACAAAGGTTGATCTTTTGTCAACGGTTTAGTGTTTTTGACACCAGAGAGCGAGCTTTGGCAACAACTATAAAAATTGTCGTGAAAAGCAAGACTTTTAGTGACGATTTTTTTAATCATCGCCAAAAGGTTAAATAAAAAAAACCACTCTCTTAGTTATAATTATGAATCCACTAATTTTGACTTGATCATTTTGTAACTGAACATCATATTGAGAAAATTCAATTTTAATATTATTGACAATGATTCTAAGTGTAAAAGTAAATTTAGCTACAAAAAATGTCAAACCATTTCAATAATTTATGAAACTATAAACTTAAAATTAATTAATATTACATAGATTTATACTTTTCATTTAAAAGAAGATTTATACTTTTCATTTTTCTCTTCTAAATTATATGTTTTGACAATTTTATATAGTGTCATAAAATTTTCAAATAGTTTTAACATGAAGTTTGTAATATAATGATATATGATTCTTACATAAAAACAATAAATATATGGTAAGAAATATAATATAATGATATATGGTAAGTAATACAATAATTTAATTAGAAGTTTAACTATTCTTACAAACAAAACAATAAATAAAGTTTCACACCTATTCTATCGAAAAGAAAAAGAAATAATTATTTTTTTGGATTATAAATGACATGAGACTCAGTAGATAAGGTAAAGGAGTTCCCTATGTCTAGATTTCTAAGAAGGCTCCTTGCATATTTGAAGGCATCAATTGAAAAAGTCAAAGATTATCCCTTAGGACTTGGTTTATTAACACCCTCTTCCACAACTTCTTGGCTTTAACTAAACTAGATGAAGATACAGTGAACGATTTCTTAGATGCAATATGGATCACTGAATTAGATGAACCACACGTATCATGTGATTCACCTAAGGAATAAACAATATAGAACTTAAAAAGCTAAATCAAATGGTATAAGGAACCCAAATTTGAACATATGCATAATCGATTGAATGACTCTATCATCGTCATAATGAATAGATATAGTTTTTGCCATTGAAGAATGTTCTAAAACAACCGATTTCCCTAATCATGTATGGACCATTGGGAAATCACCTCCCCCTCGATTTTCATATATGTTCTCTTAAAGATTTGGGAAGGTTTACACAACACATAGTATATACAATCATATGTTTATCTAATAGCTTCCTAATAGAAAATGAGATATAAATAACAAAGGAAGAGAGCTAATTCGAATGATACGAAAACCTTGAAGAAGAAGATCAGCCACTAAAGGCAAGCGGTGATCAGACTTTGATAAGGAGATTTGTTATGCATCAATTTGTTCTTCATTAGGGAGAATTCTGTCATTCCTCCGATCAGAGCTCATTTATGCCATTGGAAACTATCTGCCACATCAACATTTCGCAATGAATTTATGTTAACAGTTTTATTATGAAAAGTCAATAGAATAAAAAAATAAGTCATAAATATAATCAATATAGAAGCAAAGTGTACAATTTAATAAGGAAAGGAAAACTTATATGAAATTAACAAAATATTCACAAAAGAAGCAAAGATCATCGGAACTTAATTTTTTAACCATCCACAAATCCCCTGTATAAGCACATTCTATGTTTGCCACTCATCGTTAAAGATAAATAAAACCTAGAGCACATGCCATAGATTAATAAGTGATCTGATATCTTTAAGAATAAAAGACTTCTTATTTGAATGTTCTTTTCAAATCTAACACACTTATAAGATTATTAATGGACATTAATAAGTCAATATAACTAATTGAAGTTGAGTTTATAACCTATTCACACGAGAAAAGAAAGCTTGTATTACACACAATATCAATATTTTTATACATTGTCTATTCCAAACATAAGTTACAACATACATAAATACACGACCAAATTATACAACATATACCATATAACTTTTTAAGTCTTCTATCATCAAATCTAATACAAAGACTTTTATTAATCAAGGCAAAGGTCACTACTTATCTTTGTAGTTGTGATCAATCCAAGCATTAATTTTGAACATAGGTATATTTCTGACCAGAAGCATCACCAAGTGAAAACATCTTAAACCTAAACTTATAAAAAACAATAGACAAATTGTAAATGAAAAGAAACGTTGAGGAAATGAATTAGGAGATCTTGGATAATCATTCATGCACACAAATATCCCACTTCTCCACAAATTTGTTCCAACATTCTAGAAATGTTAATTTTGTGATCTAACTGAGACAACTGAATATGATAAGGTTGAGAATGTTAATTGTGTATGTACTATGTTTAGGGGATAAAAAATTAAATGAGCTATCCTCTAAAGCCATTATTTTGATAAAAAGAGGCCAACTATGTAGGAGTTGGATCCCCTGAGCCCCTCATCAGATATGGAGAGAGCTACTACATAAAATTGAAAATGGAAGGAAGTATAAAAACACAAAGGGTAATCGTAGGCAATAAATAAGATGCAGAAATCACACAAAAAATGTATGCAAGAAATCCAAATAGATGAATAGAATTACCTGAAGAGTTGAGTGAAGAATGGGGATCGAAACTGCCTCTCCAAAATAAGACCCTATGGTTTCTAAATAATAGCTGAACATTTGGATTAAGCAAGAAGACATTGAGTTAGTACAAAAGAATCAAGTAATTTCATGCCTCGAGGTTAGCTTTCACCTAGGATAGTGATTTGTGATTCCTCTAAGAGAAAGCTAATGACTAGCTATTTGAGAACAATGAACAAAGGAAGAAAGAACAAGAAAAGGTGAGAAGCAAGACAAAGGAACCCAGATATGGAAAATTGACTAGATCGGAGAAGAAGATTGCCTTTGATGGTTCAAACCTAATAAGGAAGGATATAAAGACTCTTTCGGCTGGGGAGGATTTATTTTCCTTATTTATAAAAACTACATCGTAGATAGATTACCTTGTTTGTTGCTTATAACAACATTTTCATTTTTTTTCTTTGTTAATAATTGTGGGTTACGTTGCCGTTTTGACCATGCTTATTGTAGGAGAGGTAGAAGTGGTTTTGTTTAACTGTGCTCATTGTATGAGAGGTGTTCTCTCCAGAGGTTGTTCTATACATGCATAAATCATATATATTAATTACAATTATTATGTATACATTCATATATCATTATAATAAATACCATATATAATTATATTAATTATAATATAATTACAAAATAATTGCAATAAAGTAAAATAGTAATCAATAATAAAAATTAATATCATATTCATAAAAAATCAAATTAAATATTATTGATAATGATTCTAAGTGTAAATATAAATTTAGCTAACAACAATCTCATTTCAAAATTTTATAAAACTTTAAACATAAAATTAATTATCATTACATAAATTTATGCTTTTTATTTTTCTCTTTTAAAATATATTATTTGATAATTTAATGTGGTGTCACAAAACTCTATTTACTATATAAATCCTATACTATTTTATTGAATTTCTATATCACATAAAATTTGTTAATTATATATATATGAAAATATTTGGTGACAATTAACAAAAATCGACACCAAATCCTTAGCTTTGGTGACAATTAACAAAAGCGTCGCCAAATGGTTAGTCTTTTGGCGATGATTTCTTCCAAATAAATTAAAAAAATGATGTCGTTTTGTTTAACAACAAACAACATCGTTTTTGGTTAGTTATTAACATGAAAACGAAGCTCTCTTTGTCTTCTGTTTTTTGTCATATTTCCTATTTGTTTTTCGTTAAAGAAGCATTGTCTATTATGTTGTGGTCGTCTCCGGTTGTCCTTCCATTCAGTTAGGCCATCCACTACATATTGTTTTGTTTTTCTGTTATGTTTTTAAGAAGCCTGCTTTTTGTGATTTGTTTTTTTGCTACATTATCATTCTGTGGGTTTTGTTTTCTACTTTGGTGTATGGGTATTTGTTTGTGTTTAGAAGATGGTGATTTGTGTTTCTATTTTGGTTGTGTATGAGTTGACATTTTTTTTACCACCTTGCATGCTTATTTGAGAAAAGCCTACCAACTATTTGATGAAAGGTTTGTTAAAGACTTCCTGCCTTTTATTTAGTTAATACATATGGCAGAAAAGGGTGAAAATTCAACCAAGCTTGAAACTAACAAATTTGATGATCAAAATGATCGTACTCGTCATACAATAACTAAATGAAGGAAAATAAAATATTTGGGCTTATGCAAATCTTTTGGCTCTTAACATCAATAACAAAGTAGGATTTACTGATGAAACTATTAAACAACCTCGAAGGCATCCATAACCAACATCAGATAAGAAAGTATGGATTTTTAACTCAATTTTACATAATAGTGATGCATGCATAATTTATAATGAAGATGCTCAATTCAATATGATTTAAAAGAAATAATTCTCTCGTATTGATCATGTACACCTTTTTCATATTAGAGAACCAATCCATACTTATAAATAGGACAACATGAATATTGGAACGTATTACACCAAGCTTAAGGGCCTATGAGATAAATGTGATGCATTAACTTGCATAGCTTGAGGTATTGTAAAGGAAGTTTTACAATTCCAACAAAACCAAAAGACCATTAAATTCTTCATTCAATAAAGTTTATGTTGGTGTTGAATCACATATTCTTCTCATGAATCCACTTTCTAGTTTTAACAAGGCTCACTTCAAAAATACTACAGAGCATATCTAAAATTTACTATTGCTATTATTAATGGCATACCATTGATGTTTGTCAAAAATTACAAAAAGCATATTTCACAAGCAATCAATTTGATATAAGATCTCATGCCTAACCTAACATGTTTTTATGGAAGCCTAAAACCAATTATGACCCTCAAAATTGGCCCCTTTATTTAGTTTGGTCGCTTTAGAAAGTTTAACAATTTGTGAATTCATTTTAGGTAGCTTTCATATAGTTTAGACTATACAAGTTCACCATAACTCAAGCATCAATATTACAAATATCTATTAGCAAGCAAGTAGACAAAAACCTAAAAAAGGTTTTAATTAGTCCAGACTTTGAATAGGCATTGTTTCATATTGTAATTTTCAACATTCGCTAACAATCACTTGTTATAACTTGTAACCTAATAAGTTGAATAAAATTTATGGATTATTTTTAATTGATTCTTTATACTTGTTTTAGTGACTTTTTGGCGACGAATACAAATCGTCACTAGTGATTATTAGCGATGATTTTGGAAAATTTAGCTACTATTCTTTTTCTTTAGCTAAGGGTCATTTTTGTTGTAGTGCAAGTAGTCGATAACTTTTCCCGTTTCATCTTTCCAAATCTCCATTTTTGTCTCACAAATAGTTTTTCATCTATATTTTGTCATGATAGTTTTTGCTTGTGGGTACTTTCTAATTGGAATTAAGGAGTTAGTTGATTTTGCCAAAAAATGATCGTTGATATTTATTGGCGACGAAGAAGTGGCGAAGCATTGATTAAAACTTTAATGGGTTGGATCGATTATCGGTTTAAGAGTTGGTTCATTTGGGCTTTAGGCTTAGGCAACATGAGCTAGGTCCGATCAAGCTTCAAATCAGGTTTGGACCAATTATGAAAGACTTTGAACTAGGTTCACACGATAGGAATCAAGTTTGGAAGGGCCTTAGACGGGGCTCAAACTGCTTGTAAAAGGCTTCAGACTGAGTATAGACAACCTTAGGCCTCGATCAATTAGGTCTAGCTCACACTAATTGTCAAGGCCTTCGACTTAGGTTTGAGGAGCCTTAAAATGGATCCAGTTCGACCAAACGTATTGCCAACCCTATTGATACGTAAACATTAAAACTTTGTTGCTTTCTTTAAATGGCTATCTATTTCATCATACATAATCCATCCACTAGTAACGATAATACGATCAGACTTTAAGTCTTGTTTATTTCTTGAACACCAAAACAACTTAGCCTTATCATTATAGCATAATTAAACAAAAAGTAACCCTCTCTCATAGTCTCGATCTAAAAGACCGATGGCTTTGTTCGGAATCTTAACCCTCGAGAAAATTGCCTTTTCACAAATCACACTAGTATTTCGTTTACTGTTATGATTATGGCAAGAGCATACTAATTAGACAACTGTGTAAGTTACCCTCTTAACCTTTTTGTAAAAGGTTTAAGATAACTCCTACCTTATTTCTGATGCCAATTTACACTAATATTTACAAAGTGACGCGTGAAATTAATATCACACATTGTGTTAACTAATTTATAGAGGGATGTTAAACTATCGTACATGGCATTGTTAAGTGAGCATTTCACTACAATAGCTTAAACTATTATGTGGGGTTAATTTAATTGATTTTATATTTACTAACAGGCATACCTCTCACGTCAGGTAAAAGAAATTAATTTTTAATAATTAAATTTTCTTAATTTATAATATTTAATATATATATATATAATAATTGAAAATATTATATTATATTCTTATCGCTCCTCACATTTCTCCGGTTGTCCACAACTTCTCACCTACGACCAACCAGTGCCCTCACCAACTCAACTACAATCGTTTCTTTGCTGACTTGCGCAGAAAGGATGACTAAATATGTGTCTTTCACGTTTCAGGTAATAAGTTGACATCTCGAGTTTTCTATCCTTTTATCTGTCTTGTTCTTCATTTTCGTCATTGTATATTTTACTTGTTGAATAATATGACATTTTCATGATTGAAATATAATAGCGGGAATTTTTACTGGTTTCCTCTTATTTTCTTTTTTACTTGCCGAAGTTGGATAGGAATCCTTTTTCTTTATAATACTTTCTGGAAGAGCTTATTATTATATCATCTAGTTGGAAGTTAACTAGGCATATCATTTCTATTGTATCTTTCCCATATCGGGGATTATAGTTTCACCCAAATTCTTGCGGATTAAATAATAATGTTCGAATCGTTTTTGTGTGTGTAGTAAGCATATTTTGTAAAAACTTTTTGTGCATGAGTACTAGTTTTCCTAACATTCTGCTGTCATTTCGTTTTCAGGGCTTGATATCTTTAGTTTGAAACAAATATAAGAAATGTAGCTCTAGTATGAGACTAGGCAATTCATTCTTGCACAAGAAGATATATATTATATTGCTTGTTGCATATAATGTAACAGCTGAAAAAAGTGAATGAACAATGATTTAGATGTTTGTGAAAAGTAATATTGATGAAAAAAGTGAACGAACAATGATTTAGATGTTTGCTCCAAATTCAAGTACAATCATTATCGATGAAAATGAAATCTAAGAAATTAACGATGTAGAGGAGAAGTCAAGAAGTTATTATGTCGGGAGGCATTCATTTTGATTGGCAGCATATTAAGAAGTTGGATGGATGAACGAATAAAGGATATTTCAGGAGAATGAATGACTAGTTACTATAATGTGTTTGTTGCTTGCCTAGATCTTGGTGGATTTTTTGGCCCAAATTTCATATTCTCCCTTCAGGCTATTGTTCTTATTGGCAATCTGGTCCGTTGCTTACAACGAAGGTCGAGAGGTAGTCGTAGTGATTGTTGGTCCTGGTTGAGAGACGGTGGTCGGAGAAACAGAAGATAGGTAAAAATATAATATAAATTTTTTAAAAATAATTTCTTTTGACGTGTCTACAAAACGTGCAGTTGACATGTTATGTATGGCAAATTAATGTCTCCATGTTAGAAAAATTTAATGGAGTTAGATTTTATATTATTTTATAAATATTAACATTAAAATTAATACTAAATATAACAACACAATTTA
Organism: Erythroxylum gracilipes; assembly: GCA_026413385.1. NCBI lineage: Eukaryota > Viridiplantae > Streptophyta > Magnoliopsida > Malpighiales > Erythroxylaceae > Erythroxylum > Erythroxylum gracilipes. The sequence continues at coordinate 14,828 of JANZLC010040725.1, forward strand.
TTTTACTTTAAGACTATGATTTACACCTTTAACCTACTAATTACCAACGGGGTAATATACATTAAAGCTTTTGGATCTTCAGCTCCAAAACTCCGACCTCAAAAAGTGATAATTAACTAATAAATTTTTTTCGTATTCATTCAGTAAACATCTTCCTAGGTATTACTCACATAAATGATTCAAACATGCAATAATCATAACTTCCGATCAGTTATATAATAGTTCAGTATAAATGAAAAAGAATGTTACTAACATCACAATTATGTTATAATTAACATTGAAAAAGTAAAATCAAAAAGAAAGAAAAAAAGGACGCAATTATTCCTCAACTGTATTGACCAAGTTAACAAAACTAATGCTTCAAAATCATATCAATCAGGTAAATCATAATAAGATTTGCTTTTAATGATAACTTACACATTAATATTTTCAAACTTTTAAATTAAATCCTATCGTTTTAAGAATATTCTATTATTTTAAGGGCGTGACATTGTATGACCCATTTATTTAAAATTAATTATTAAAATTATTAAAACATTTTTATAAAGTTATATATAAATTTAATTTAATTCTAAATAAAATTAACTAAATTAATTAACTAATAACCCCAAATGTTAAAAACCCTAGTTGGGAATCTACTGTGATAGCTCATGAAGCTCACATCGCAAGAAACCAAACCAGAAATGGAAGATGTCGTGAGTAAGGTGAGGAAAGTGATAGACATTAACGAAGACTTTGTTAAGAAACTAATGATAGGTAACAAAGGGTATGGTTTGATGTTTGAATCGATCAAGAACATAATTGAACTGTGTTCCAAAGATTGTTGGGTTTGGATCACTTCTAAGTGGAGCCCAAAGCTTAAGTATAATTAAAAAGGTGTTTTTAACCCAAAATAAAAGAAGAGAAGAGAGGAGAGGTTCAGCCGGAAGAGAAAAGAGAAGGAAACGATAAAAAGAGGAAAATTTTCGTTTTTTTTTCAACTTTGCGTAGAATTCTTCTAACCTTCGATCGCATAGTGATTTCTTGTCGGATTGACCTAAAATTTTAACTAGAGGTTTCTCTCTCGTTGTTCTTCATTCTAAACGGTGGAGATTGAATTTGGAGGTCTCCAAGGTATCCTGATCTTCAGTCGAAGTTGTTGTCAGATTCTAAGGGTGATATTGTTCTCAACTCCTTGATTCTTTCATCTTGTTGATAATTATTGTTGTATTTTGAGTTGAGTGGTGACTCTAGTTATATCTAGAGGTAAAAAAACTCTTTGTAACTTGATTGATGATAATGGAGTTTTTCTTTACTGGACTAGGTCCCGTGATTTTTTCTTTCTCACATTGAGGGAGGTTTTCAACTTTAAAATTGTCTATGTTCTTTATTTCTTGCTGCTTAGTTTCTTCCATTTGTGAGTTTGTTGGCTGCTATTTTTTCTTTTGGTATTGGTTGTGGTTGTTCATACAAGGAAAGATTTATTAGTTCTGGTTACTTTATTTCCGCTGTGTAACTGACTCCTCCTTTCCTAACAAGTGGATGAACAGGACCTTGATGGAGAAAGTCATATCCATACTTTCTGAAGCTAAGTTGCCTGATTCATTTTGGGGTGAGGTTGTATTAGCAGCTGCATATGCTATTAATTTGTCTCCCATTATTGTTTTGCAGGGTGATGTTCCAAATAGGGTGTGGTATGGCAAAGATGTTTCCTATGACCACTTGAGAGTGTTTTGATGCAAAGCTTGTGTGCATGTGCCTAAAGATGAGAGGTCCAAATTGGATGCCAAGACGAGGCAGTGCATTTTCATTGATTATGGCCTTGATGAGTTTGGTTATAGGCTGTATGATCCTGTTGAGAAGAAACTTGTGAGAAGTCGTGATGTTATCTTCATGGAGGATCAAACCATTGAAGATATTGACAAGGTAGAGAAGCCAGGGCATTCTAGTTCTGGTAACCTGATTGATCTTGATCCTATTTCTCAGATTGGTGCTCATGATGATGTCCAGAATTATATTCCTGATCAGCATGTTAATGTTGAAAATGCTGATGGTGATGCTGTTGTTGATGAGGTAGATGTTCATAGTCCTGAAGTTGTGGATGAGCCGACTGTTTCACTTAGGAGGTGTACTAGACAACATGTTCCTTCTTCCCGTTACTCACCTGAGGATTGGGTGTTACTCACTGATGGGGGAGAACCTGAATGTTATGAGGAAGCCATTGAAGATGAGC